>JAGFPH010004229.1:58235-83438 GCA_018207615.1 Philaenus spumarius
AAGATAAGTAGTAGTAGGCCTAGGCCTTTTGGGTTTGTCTTGAGTCTATAAGATAGGTACTCTAAAGCCGGGCTTACACCAGAGTTGACAACAAAAAGTACCAATTCGTCTTAACTTTTAGTTGGCAACCGCTAGACACACAAGGAAAAGGAAGCGGGATGAGCAAGTCGTAGCAACGGGCGGGAGGGGTGTAGCGGACTGGTTGTTAACTCCAATGTAAACGAAGCGAAGTGCAGCAACTTGGATAGTCAACCGAAGTTGACAACTTCCTTTGATCTTTACCGACTCCTCGCGGGAAACGGTTGACAACTACCGTTAATTTTGGTTGGTAACTACGAAAATCGGTTGACAACCTAGTGAGTTGCTGTAGCGTTACAGCGAATTTATCGAAAAAGTTGGCAACTTATGGTTTTCAACTCCGGTGTAAACCCAGCTTAAGGTTGAAGCACACTTTAATATAATTCTGATACTGTTTATTTCCTATCAATTTCTAACATAAACATACCTATGCCAACTAACTTTAAACTAGAACTGTAGGCTATTCATCAGGTCAAAGTTTAAAAACACGTCTACTTATTTACATTAAGTTATGTAGGCCTTGATTTTACCTTCAAGTAATTAATAAAACTATCATACAAAACAACCGGATTGGTCACAATTATTTTGTAACCACAATAACAATTCTACCTCTTACTACTTCCTATCTTTGTGACCTTTGCTAGTGTTTAATGTATCCTATGTTTAGATCATCACTTGCAGTTGTTTTTCCTCTTTATCTTTATATGGCTGGGCACCGATTCATATCATGCGGCCCGTTTCTTCCTTGGAATTAAACTATTCAAGTTGAAATTAAATTGTTTCCTTTCTTAAAGAATACTACTGACGTCCGCAATACACAAGATAACTATACGCATCTAAAGTCCACATGGGAATGAAATATACGCTCAATTTAACTTCAGACACTAAATAAAAAATGCTACTTCATTGCGACATCATGATCATAGGTCCATGACGACACTGCACTTGCAGTTAGTTTGAGCTGCATAACAATATTTCAGTTGGTATTGACTATAACAATAGCCTTAAATAATAAAAAAATAGTTAATGACAATTTTAAATAATGGAGCAAACTATAAAAATAAACCATTCATTAGCTACTATAAAGTATTTAATAATGGAATGAATCAGTTTTCATTTTAGTAGGTAAAATGAATGGATGTTTTTAAAGTAAACAACTGTGAACCACTTAAGAACAAATGATGTAAACTCACACAGTTTCAATACTGCAACTTAGTTGATTTTAAATGCTTTAACAAATTTCATTATAATATTTGCCAGCCTAACCTGTTTCTGCAAGAATCTTAGGAATAAATGGCCAGTTTATTTTTTTTTTATTTACTAACAAAATTTTAAAATAGGTATAATCGACTTTTATGAAATATTTTATAGAATAAACATCTTCATACCAGATATCAGATGAATCACTGCATCATCCAAGCGAAGGGGATGCAATACAGACAAATTTAGAATTAATCGTTTTTATAAAAACTGTAGACACACGAGAAAGAAAAGAGGCTTCTTTGCTGAATTAAATGGTTTATGAAATTATGGTATAGTAGTTTGTTGTCCATCTTTCAATGCTAAGAATATAATATGATGCCTGGAAGCACAATTTATTAAATAATAAATGTAACATTTTTGTATATTCCTATCCTCCAGAATTGTATACTATTTTAAAAGTTTATTGTCTTGCTTCGGTCTGTCACAATCATTATTTGGAATAAGGTTACCTGATTACTGGTTTCGACAATAAATTGTCATCACACAATTACAATATGTTGAAAAGTATTTGCTGAATTTATAATAATATAATTTGTAATAATTAACGCTCAAACTTGTTAAAATAAAATGTTTTAAAAATTCTACACTATTTTCAGTCATGCACGAGAAAAATTTATTTTCAGCTATATGTATTTTGTCATACTTTAATAGCTTAGTTCGTAAATTAAATTAAACTTATTGAAATGGTAACAATTTTCTATGTTTTTACTATGACGTTGATTTATTCTAGTAGATTCTTCTGCAAATCTATCATTGTATTTTGGAATCTTTTGCCGTTGCAATTCAAACACATTATACTTAAGAAAAAAATATTAGAAAACAATAATGGATTTAGAATTACAAAAAACAAAATCCTATTTAAAAATATCAGTTTCAGAACTTTTAAATTTGTAATTCCGAGTGAAGCTGTCAGTATTCACTTGCATTCCCCATTATCATGTAGGCTACATGTAGTTTTTCATCAATCTTTTTAGATGGCAGACAAAGAACGGCAGAGCGATGAAATATGTGTAATGAAGAGTATTTGCACAGAGGAAGAGTTTAAAAGCGATTGTAATTGTGATGAAAATGGAAAAAACTATTGTAGTTGTGATGTCAGAAGAGGAACACTTTCTGCTTTTGTAACTGTTCCAGATGGATTCAAGGTAGTACTTAAGCAGGATTCTGAAAAAGGTTAGTTTTATTAAAATTTTTGTGTAAACATCTAGCATATTCTATGAGAAGTTTGATTATTTTATGGGATAGGTTAATAACAAAGAAACGTACCTTAGTTATTCATTTTTTTGGCCTTAGTTAGTTCTTTCGGCCAAATGGTGACCTAACTCTAAATGTGAAATTTCAGTAGAAAGAACATACCGCAGAGATTTTTATATTTTTTTAATAATTAGATTTTACTCATAAGAAATACATGGTAAAGTTTATGAAATTGATCTTAATTGTTGCAAGCCATTAAATCTAAAAATATAACTAGTTACAAAAATTAATCAAATCATGTATAGCTCGTTAGTTTTAGCATGGACTTTACGATGCACTGGCGGGAGGAAAGAATATAGGCAAGTGGGGATGCCGTCCGCTGGAGGGGAAGGGACACTACGTTCTACTTATAAAATTAATCAAGTTAATACTTATAGGCCTACTATCAAAGTTGTCGCGACAGCTTTGTGTTGTTATTACTTGCAACATATGTAAATACTGTATAGATATGGGACTTTTTATATATAAATAGAATAAGAGTTTTGTTTGTAGACTGTTGAGAATAGTGCGATTTTTCGTTTATTTGCGTTTCATACACCAATGAATCCGAAACAAGCCTTATCTCAATTTCTGTCTGTCTGATGTCGGTAACGCTCGCAGACCTGTTTCTTGTTCATGATTAACGTTAAAACAACTTATAACGATAGATATAATAACTATTTGCACAAAGAAATAAACATGAGTAACAATAAAAACTACATTTTGATACTATTTACAAGTATTAAGTAAAATAAATAAACTTATAACTTAGGGCCTATTATTTACAAAAGTATATAAGTAGGCCTACGTTTGTTTATTCATGTAAAAGTATCGGTAGTAGTGTATTAACATTGTGTCTATTAATATTATGCGATGATTTGATATCAGCTGCTCCAATTAATTTAGTGAATATGAAAATCAGCTGACCTCAATAATTTAGTTAGTGCTGTATACGAAAACTAGGCCTATGTTGTCATTTTTACTTCAGGAATGTTAGGCTACTGAGAAAAATAGGTTATTTTGAAAATAAATATATTAAATTTATTATTAATATTATTAATTACAAATATAAACAATAAAACATAAACTACGCTAAATAACAATAATAAACACCGACAGTTAAATAATAAATAGATTTGTGCACGGACAATAATGTTAATGGAAAGCCATACAATTGCTTCTAGATAGACCGAAGTGTTCCGTTCAAAGCTCGGTAATCAACTGAGCTTCTCTGACCCCCCACCACTCGAATTAACTCCGAGTCTACTGCGCATCTCGAGGTCAGGGTCCATGCTACAAATTCCGTGCTATATTTTACTATTGTTCACACGTAAATTAAATATATTTTATAACTTCCTCTAAGTTTATATTTTAAGAACCTAAAGTCTTAAAGCTTATAAATGTAAAAAAGTGAGAAGAAGTTGTTTACAACTACCATTATTTAAAAAAAAATACATAAGGAAGAAGTCATTAAAACTTTTATAATTTTGAGCAATTATAGGCCTATCTACATTTATTTTTTAAAGTGAAATCTGGCTCTTGATGAGAGTTAATAAAGCTCATTTTGTGTTGCTATTATACATTTAACACCATGTACTCTACACTCTAATGCCTTATCTTCTAAAGATTATTTATGACCAGATTTTACTGTTTGTGATTAATTTATACAAAACAGTTATATACAGTACGTAGTTTAAAATATCCAAATAGTATTTACTATTTACATATAAATAATAAGCAAATCAACTATCCTACTTGTTTACTTTAATAAAGTTTGACTATTAACTATTGAAAATAACTATGAATTGACTAATAAATATGTAATTTTTTGTTATATTAGGTAGGTATATTTTTACTAGTTAAGTATTAAAGAAACACATTATCAATGGGGTGCATGGTATTTTGTCATGTAAAATAAGGATTTATGTTTTGAAAATTCTAACCGAGGAGGATATTTGTATACAACTTTATTTAGTAATGATAAGCTTTGTGCCAAAATCCCAATTTATATCAAGTCAACTTATTGAGTTCTTCAGGGTCAAAATGCATAAATTTGGGTTTTGAGAATAACTTTCTTCCTTTTGGTCAGACAGAAATTAACCCTCAATTTTGTGAATGAGCAAAATCGGACTAAGGGGGTTAGAAAAAGATAGGAATTTCTGAAAAACTTAAAATCACTATTACTCCCTTAGTAAATATTAAAAATATTGCATTTGTTTATAGTTATTATATCTACTAAGAGTAGTACCTACTTAAAAATATATCAGCTCAATGGGTGGAAAAAATGGGGGTTGTAAAACAAGAACGAAATCACAACTCCCTTATTAGGCACAGTATCAAATCCGTTTGAAGTTGTTGTAAACCTTTAAATATTAAATAATTTTTTTTATCAAACAGTTTTTGATAGACCAACTTCTATAGCAAAATAAAGTGGCAGAACAAAACAATAAATACTTCCTTAGTAGCCATAATATAGAGCTAAATAAAATTTAAATATTCTAAATAGTATTTGCAAATTTTCTAAATATTTCTAAAATTTCTTGTCTGAATCTTTTTGTTTGATAACTGCGACCCAAGGTGCAGGTAAATTTGTTTAGTGCTTTACTTAAGGTAACTTTGAAGTAATTGGATGCTTTGAAATCTACCTAAGCCTATAGGCTGGGTCCAAAGAGATGTTTTGTCTTGTTTTACCAAACTAATTAGGGAAACCTTTCATCTCAATTCAAATTTTTGCTACAAAATATTAATTAAGTGAATAAAACTATACATGGCATTTGTAGAGAGATAATATCTCCTCAGTCTCTAAATAGGTAAGTAGGTCTATAATATCAAGTGAGCTTCTATTAAAACAAAAAATGCAGTTTAGACTATATCAATTTAAAAAATCTTTTGTGTAGATCCGAACATGGATGATGTAGAAATCAAACTCCAGTTTCTGCCACCTATAGAAATAAAATTCACTTTGCAAGAACATTATCCATCTTTAGCACCTCCAACATTCATCATTTCTTGCTCATGGCTGTCGAGGGAACTGGTAAGTTAGTTTAATTATGTGTATTAAATTAAGGAAACCTTGTATTTTTAATTCCTATAGACAAATCAAATAAACCCCCCCAAATTTAAGCGTCAAATGCCATTAATTATCTGGTCCTAAGGTCACCTACCTAAGGGTGGGATTATATTGGAGCTGCACAAATTATTTCTGCAGAAATGAGAGCAGCGATGCGAGTAGTGAGTAGCTCTTTGCTTCTATAGGGTGTTTATGTTAAGGGCTGCGACATCAGTCGTGATAAAAGAGTAAAGCTGAGATGAGTGATTCCGAAGAAGATTTACTATTAACCTCAAGTACTGTAAAGTATTATTTACTTGGATGTAGAGAATGTGAATACTGTGCACATTCTATCAATGCCGAAAGGAATGTATTTGGAGAGTACCATCATCTTTATTAATATTTAAGACATCATCCCACAAAACCCCATAGCTCCCAGAAACTCCATAGCTTATCTAACACAAATCTGTTGTTGTGATTCTTGACCATTTTGTCCCATATGGCTAGTCTCATGAATATTTCTGTTATTAAATTCTCCACATCCATCTTCTTACCCTCGATACTAGCTGAGAAAAAGGGCTGAGCCATTATCGCAGCTCTTAATGTTGGTCGAGACCCAAGAGTGAGTCATAGCACAGCTCCTATGTAAACAAACCTATTGGAAAGCACGTCTAGATTATCTAAGCGCTTATAGCATCGCTGCTCTTATCTCTAGTCGTAGCTCCAACGTAAACGCACCCTAGTTTGGAAATTTGTAAGGCAAAATAGTAATTTATATATAACTGTAAGTAAATCCAGTTGTTATAACAAAAACATGTCTAAGCAGTATTCACTTTCTGCTCATGTGAATGCCAGAATAACATTAGATATCAACTCTACTGATTAATTTATTCACTGTTTTACGTTATTTAAGTTTTGAGGCAGAAGGGCAGATGAATTAAGTATTTTATGTATCATGTAATGTTAAAAAATGCTTATTGGTGATGGGAGTGGTTCACATATCACAAATAAAACCATTGGCCAAAAATACTCATACATGTTGAAGCTATAAACAAATTTTCTTGCAAAAAGTGAATATTTTCGTAACATGTTAACCAATTAGTAATAGCTAAGGCATTTTTAAATTGGTATTTTTAAAGTACCTAAATCTTAATCATGTGAAAAAATGCAATAACTTGGTCCCAATAATATAATATTTGGATAGAACAAACCACCATTTTAAGACGATTTCATTCTTGAGTAGCAGTAGAAAGACAAAAGTTACTTTTACAATACATAGTCACCTATAACACATAAATTAGTTAGGTTTACAAGAAATATTTTAAGAATAAAAAAGTGACAAAATATTGTGTTATATCATAAAATAACATTACTGTTGCAAAATTTAAGCATTTTTGAAAACTTTTGTAAGTTTATTGTCAATTTCAGGTACTTAGAAACTCCTATTTTCAAAATATATATATCGTTGTACCTAAATACAATCATACTCTATCCAAGTTGATTCATATGTTACAAAGTTATGTGCGAAAATACATATTTTTTAAAAATATATATATATAGGTCGAACTGATAACCCTTTTATTTGAAGTCAGTTAAATATACATACACACAAATCTAAATGTCCACCTCCAATCAATTGTAAGAACTCAAAAAAACTATTATTTTAGAAAACAGATATATTTATTAGCTTAATTTTGGTTATTATTTTATATAAGTTGATATTGAATTGTATTATTTCATTGAAAAGGCTGTTTTAGAACCTAACTGAGTTATTCTCAAAACTTTTTATGATCACTTGATGAGTTCTAAGATCTAGCCCATTTCTAGTCATGTATCCATATTCTGCGGCCTTAGACTGAAGGTAGAATACATTTTTCTTTATATAAATTAAACATAGCATAATATGTATATTGCTAAATGTGTCAGAATATCTAAACTCTTAAATCAAGGTGTATATGGGTGATTGGTCTCACTCATCATAACAATCTAATTGCCCTCTTGAGTAATGTCAGTAGTCTTTTGTAGAGGAGTCAATATCCCAAACAACGATCCCATAATTAAAGAGGCTGTGGATGTGTAAAAAATAAACCATTATCAGTACCTCTTATGTTGGTTGAATGCTTAGTGTGTGCTGTTGTACTATGTAGTACTCACGAGCGTGGACCTGGGAGTTACAGGCGCTAAGACCAGTGCCGTTGTACAGACAGCTGTACTAGCCATGACACTAATATATTTCGCTAAACTATCTACCCTCCGATTTCTCAGAAATAGCGACTTTCAAATCCTAGCGGAATACCTCGGTAACATCCCTTCAGTGTTGTGCCAGTTTTTATGTGGTGAAGGTTTAACCTGTAAAATGTGGCCGGTTTGAGTATGCGATGTTTTTAGAAATACTGTTAAAACCCCTGCACTGTGCCGTGCGGGTTGCGTTCTTTCCAGGCCCACACTCGTGAGTATAGCACAGTATCTATGTTTTGGCTTACACATATTTGTTCAATTCTGTCTGTAAATTTAAACAGATTTTTATTTATTTTTTCAAATGTAAAGTTTTAATTATTCTAGTATAGTGAGGTTTTGTTTTGATCATCCTTTTAATTTTATCTGGTTTTCTTTTCTTTCCATCTATAATTTGTGTTACAAAAACAATCTATCTTCTCAAACCTACATTAACTATTTTAGGCTGGGCCTGGTTTTTATCACGCTTAGCCATGTCCGACCCATCATTTCAAATATCAGAAACAGACCTAAATAATATAGTTCAAGACTTTGAAACTAAAAAACAAGCTGTTGACAGTATTCTTCCTAACCCCAAGATGAATTAACGATAAATTTTAAAAGAAAACTCAGTAGCGTAATAATTGAAAATTCAGAATTTACTTGTAATCAAGCCTTACCAACTAGTAATAAACAAACTTTTAAAATTAGGGAATATGAGGACAACCATGAAGGGTTTTATGAGATCATGGCATGCACTCACAATAAAATAAAAATAAATCCTTTTAAAATAGGTAAAATCATAAATGAATACCATAAAGACATTGTTAATATCAATTAATAAACTGTTAATATCACTCGTAAGGGAAAATAATATTGCCATTAAATGCCAAAATTCTGCAAATGAAATTGGTATGTCACTTTACCTAAGATACAATTGGGTTTTTATTTCATCTTTCAGATTTGAAACAGTAGTACTGTATGTAGAAACTGAAAAATAATTAATAATAATAATATTACCTTGTTACGTCCGTCACGTGACTTCTTGTCGTGTATTTCTTACGACATGTTTCGGAGCCGAAACTCCATTTTCAAGTTATAATCACTCCGAAGAGATCGTCGCACATTAAAATAAAAAAAACATATACTCACGTACACATCACACCAACACATAAACACAATATCGCGCTTGTCATAAAATTAGGTGCACAACCAATCATTGTCGGTTGAATACTGTCGGTATTGCGTTCAGGGATCTAACGATGTTTATCTCTGTTTGTCTTCTGTAAATATTTGATGGCCGTATCATATAAATGGTGAGAGTGAAATGAAAGTTGGTCATTTAAGATAGAGTCCGGTTTATTTTTGAATGCTTTATAAATTTCATACTCTTCCTTAGCATTCATTAGTCTATATCTAGATAAATACCTTATATTAGTAGTCAGAGCAATTCTTGTTATAGTATATCACTACAGCTGTTTCGCCGATCACAGTCGGCTTCGTCAGGTGCAGGACACTTAAATAAAACACATAAACACGACACTGAACATATACGATATTAAAAACATTGTTATAAAATATTCGGAGGCTAGCTCTTCGTTAAATTTTATATTAAAAATGTCCGGGTGTGGCCACATCATTATTTGTTCGTTTCCGGACGGATACTGAAAATAAGACGGATGATAGTTAACTGCCGTGGAAGTCCATTTGTTTATTCAGAGATAAGATTATATCGTAGATCGGGTTGGCTGCGAAGTTCAATTTCTCATTGAGAAGTATGTTGGGATGTTTCTTTTGGGTGATGTATATATTATATTCCTCCAATACGTCGAGACGGTGTCCCTTCCTCTCATTATGAATGATGTCAAGATTGGTATTGATATTAGTGTAATTATGATTGGTGTTTATCAAATGTTCGGCAAAATTGGAAGTATGTTTGGAGAGATGATTTTTATGTGACGGTAAATGTTCTTTAAACCTTTGTGTAAAGGATCTGCCAGTTTGACCTATATAAATTTTTTCGCAGTCGTTACACTTGAGTTTGTATACTCCACTATTGTCAAATTTATTGATAATATTTGGCTTTATCTTGGTTTTAAGGATGTTATTCAGGCTATTGGAGGTTCGGTATGCCAAGTTGAAACCATGTTTACGGAATATGTTGTCTGTCGGACGGTCCAGAATGTGGTTATATTTAATTGGTACGAATTTTCTGTTTTCCTTTTTTGCCGTAGGTTAGAATATATTATTGCGATCGCTAATTTTCTTTTTACGTTTATATATTAGTTTGTCTATTATCTCTGTTTTGAAACCATTTGCGTTTGCTATTTGCTTTATTATCGCTATTTCATTTTTAAGGTCATTTTGGCTCATAGGTGTGCTAAGTGCCCTGTATACGAAACTGTTGTACGCGGCCAGCTTGTGTGATTGTGGGTGATAAGAACTATTGTGTATGGTATGATCAGTTTGGGTTGGTTTTCTATAGATTTTAAATGTGTGTTTATTATTATGCTTAGATATTGTTAAATCAAGGTAGTTTAGGCTATTGTTGGTTTCCACTTCAGAGGTGAAGCTTAATAATGAGTGTATGTTGTTCAAATAATTGGTAAACAAATCTATCTGTCTTCTTGTGCCATCGAATAGACAAATTATATCGTCCACGTAGCGGTGGTAATATATGATGTTTTTTAAGAATTTGTTTGTTAGGTTCATTATGTGATTATTTTATATTTCATTAAGAAAGATTTCCGCCATTATACCTGAAAGAGGTGATCCCATCGCTAAGCCTTTATTCTGTAAGAAAGTTTCATTATTGAAGCTGAAGTAGTTCTGAGAGAGACATATTGAGAGCAGGTCAACCAATTCTTTTGCCGCTTTTTCGGGAAGTGTGTTATGTTTTAGTTTTTCTTTTAGGATATCTATTGTTTCTTCTATGGGTATATTAGTGTATAGGTTTGATATGTCAAAGGAAATCAATGTGTATCGAGGTAGTACATTTACATTACTAATTTTATTTATCAGATCTAAGCTGTTTTTTAAACTGTGGCTCTGTTCAAATTTTACTGTCTTTTTGATAGTACTCTCAAGAAATTTTGATAGTTTGTAAGATGGTGCGTTGGTGAAATTCACTATGGGTCGAATAGGTATATCCTTTTTGTGCATTTTCGGTAGGGCTCTTAGAATTGGTGCGGATGGTTTGATCATTTTCAAATGTCTTTTCGTTTTGTCATCAATGATATGACTGCATTTGTTTATATGTTGTTTGATGATCGTGTTAAACTTGTTAGTCGGGTCTTTCTCAATTTTAACTATATCATTAGACTTGAAAAATTCTTGTGTTTTATTAATATAAACATCCTTGTTTATTATTATTACAGAGTTCCCTTTATCGGCCTTTGTTACTATTGCATTGTTTATATTTAATTTATGTTTAATGTTTTGAGCAATCTTGTGATCATTAAAAGGTGTAAAGTTATTGGAGTTTGATTGGGATTTACTTGCGTGCACAATGCTCTTGTCAGCTATGACGTATCTGATAAGGTCTTGTTTATTTGCGGGGAGACATTGGATGCCTTCCTCGATGTTTACAAGTGCAGATCGAAGGTTATCTTGTTTTCCTCGTACATTATGTTTTAAACCTTTACTTAAAAGTAGAGATTCGGGTTCGGTAAATATTATATCTGTTAAATTGTTTAATCTGGGATAGAATTCGTGAGTCTTGATAAAGTTTGTACTTTGGCCTTTGTTATTGATAAGGTTGGACAGTTTATTATTTAAGTTGGATTTCCTGATTGATAGTTTAGGTTTTATTTGTCTTTCTATTTCTTGAAGTAATTGGTTGAGTTCAATGAAATGTAAAGAACTACTGAGTTCTAAATATATACCGAGTAATTTGGAACTGATAATATCTTTCTTTCTGTATAAATATTTAATGTCTTCTTTTATCCACATTCTTTCCGCTTTACTTTTGGTTTTCTGTGCTGCTAGAGATTTGTTTTTTATTCCTACGCAAACGTGTTTGGGAATAACGTTGTTAAGTAGACATGCTTTGTTGAATTTTATGTTCAATGATGTGATATGAAATTTCAATTTTAAGTTCAAGTACTTGTAAGCGAGTTGAGCGTGACTAGCTGAATTCATATTATATTCTTATAAAACCAAATTGATTTTATATTTTTCGCTTTTGAATTGCTGAATGTATATATCTAGATAAATACCTTATATTAGTAGTTAGAGCAATTCTTGTTATAGTATATCAATACAGCTGTTTCGCCGATCACAGTCGGCTTCGTCAGGTGCAGGACACTTAAATAAAAATGTTTACTATAATCCTGGCAATTGATTTTCCGGACATTTTTTCAGTTGAGGTGTTGGTTTTACGCCTAAGCAATTTTGATAATTTATTGGTAGTATGGAAGGATAACGTGATGTTGTGTTTTTTTTGGTTCTATCTTCCCAACAATACATTTTCCCAACAATAAGTCCAACATTAACAATTCCAATTACGCTCGTCACCTTGCCGAAAACAAACATAGCCCAGGTGACTTCCACGCTTCGGTAGAAACCCTTCACATTTGCGGCAAAGGTAGACTAATGAATGCTAAGGAAGAGTATGAAATTTATAAGCATTCAAAAATAAACCGGACAATATCTTAAATGACCAACTTTCATTTCACTCTCACCATTTATATGATACGGCCATGAAATATTTACAGAAGACAAACAGAGATAAACATCGTTAGATCCCTGAATGCAATACCGGCAGTATTCAACCGACAATGATAGGTTGCACACCTAATTTTATGACAAGCACAATATTGTGTTTATGTGTTAAGCACAATATGTGATGTGTACTTGTGTATGTATGTATATGTTTTATTTATTTTAATGTGCGACGATCTCCTTGGAGTGATCATAACTTGAAAATTGAGTTTTGGCTCCGAAACATGTCGTAAGAAATACACGACAAGAAGTCACATGACGGACCTAACAAGGTAATATTATTATTATTAATTATAATAGTGACTTGGTACCACAAACATGCTAATAAAAAAAAAATAAAAAATAATAGTTGACTCAATTACCCCATACAAAATTTAAGTTGATTTCTAAATAACAAAAAATCTAAATTCAATGATGTATATGTCAAAACAATCTTTGTCAAAATAACTTTCTCAAGTACTAAATTACCTGATGATAGAAGACTTATCTATGTAATAATGCCAGTAAACACTTACATAATGTCCATCAAACAATGTTTCATGTGCTATTCATATGACCATGAAGCCATTTCTCTTTGCCTAAATAAACAGCTTTATGAGGAATGTGGAAATGATTCCTCACAGTTAGTGTGAGGAAACTCCTAGATGTATTTAATGTGATGGACAACATAAAACAATTACCCAGAGTATATTAGAAAAAATATCAAAAACTACATGTATGATAGAAAAGTTGACTATTACACAGCTTGCCAAATTTGTCCCATAAATTATAAATAAAAAATACACCTCACCTATAGGCCTAGTATACCAAAGAAAAGTTATGCAGAAATAACAAACTGTCCGGAAATCAATAACCACTTCCCAAAGTTGTCAAATATGGAGAATGTGGAACCCAAGTTAAAATTAGTGAATTGTTTAATCAAAAGTAGTGAAAACGCATCACTATGATCTGCTCAATTTGTAAATATAATGGAGCAACATCCCATTAAAGGGCTAAATTTGCCATATCTTCTTTAATATGAGTGAATGTCCAGTGATTGTTTTGTTGTCAAAAAAGAAAGGACCTTGTACTTTGTGTTTGTTCTTAAAAGATCCCCACATGCTCAATAATTCAATATGAATTTGAGCACCCTAGACTATAAATTGTGGAGGTTAGTTTGTCCAGATGAACATTATCTCGTCACTGAAAATCAACTTATAATCTTCCCTGCGATTCAGAGCAAAAGTCATAGCACTTGGGCATAAAATTAAATGAACAATTATTATAAAATATTTGATGACATACCGTAACAAATAAATTAAGTGATACCAAAAATGTGCAGTAAACTTAATATGAAGCTCATATTTTCATTAATTTATAGGAAAGTCAAACTTCTAAATATAACTTTTGTGCTAAACTATAAAGAGAGAAGTGGTAACATAAAAAAGCTAACTTGGGCAAGTAGTTGGTTAAGATATAACAATTCATGTTTTGTGTGTAAATCAATATTATTTAATTATGTAAACATAAAACACTTTGCTGCTATAAAATATTTTTTAATAGTATGGTTTTCATAGATGTACTATAGCCACTGGACCACATGCTTATATATAAGAAATTTGTACTTGCAGTACACCACATCATGGTCTAATTACTCATCTTGTAAAGGCTACTGCGGTTTAAAAAACACTATGTTTTCATCATCAGGCCGTACAAAACAGTCAAATCGCTCAATCGAGGTTGTCACATAAGTATAAAACCATTAAAAAACACCACAACACACAAACTTTAATAACACGTACATATTATTATATGCGGTACCGGTAACGGATAAATCTAGACTGCGGAAATATGTAGTTATTGAGAATCCTTCCCCTCTCTGTTATCTGTCGTGGTATTGCATACGATGTTTGTTTATAAATGTTGGCAGTCCTTAATGTGATGTCGTAAATTAAATAAGATTTAAAAGATTTTTTTTTCATTAAAGACATTGATAGGATCCATTTTTACACCTTTATAGTTCTTGAATTCTTCCACGGAATCGGTGAACCTACTTTTTTACAAACGTGTAATATTTCCAAGTTATTGTGGAAATCAGTGTGTTTATGGTCCTTATCTATAAGATGTTCACCGAAAGCAGAATTTGTGATTAGGATCCTTTTAGGCAAGTTTTCCTTAAATCTTTGCTGAAAGAGCGGGCCGACTGTCCTATTTAAAAATTAGGGGATTCGCTACAAGTAATTTTGTATATGCCAGTCTTGACATGCTTGTTACTTACATTTTTTATTGGTTTATTTAAAAAAGAGGATACTTTATTTGAAGTATTAAAAGCAACGGTAATGTTCTCTTTTGCTAATTCATGTTTTAGAGTGTGGCAACGCTGATCCGTATTCCGTGGAAACGTAAATTTGTTTTTTCTTAATAATGGGTTTCTTATTTTTATGTTTCCTGATGAGCTTGTCAATGACTGAGCTATTGTATACATTGGAGATAGCAATGTACTTAATAGTATTCACTTTCTGCTCGTACTTCACCTTGTAAAAAGGTACCGAGACCAACCTGTGAACGAAACTATAGTAATCTGCCATTTTTTATATTATGTGGGTGATGAGAAGAAGTGTGTATAGTCTGGTTTGTTGTGGTAGGTTTTCTATAGACGTTGAAATTAAAATTATTATTTACTTTTGAAATAGAAATGTCTAAAAAGTTTAAGTTGTTAGGTTTCCTCTTCTAGTGTGAATTGGAGTTTCGGATGCATTGTGTTTAGGAAGATAAGGAGAGTTTTTATTTGTCTACTGTTGCCATGGAAAAGTACAATAGTGTTGTCCACGTATCTGTAATAGAAGACTATTTTAGACCTATTTCGATTCTTTTCAGACCAGAGATATTCGTTTTCAATGTGGTTCAAGAATAACTCTGTGAGAATACCAGATAAAGGGGATCTCATAGCTCCTCTTTCTGCAAGTAAGCTGATTATTGAATGAAAAATAGTTTTGTTTTAAAACAATGTCAGTTAGGAAGACGAGTTCATTTATTGCTTCATTTGTAAGTGAATAGTTCTCAACCAGGTTATCCTCCAAAATGGCGATAGTCTAGCAGATTGGAACGTTTGTGTACAAATTAACCACATCAAATGATGCTAATTTGTGGCTTTCTTTAAGTTTTCATTTCGAAATCCGATCAATGAGGTCCGTGCTGTTTATTAGGCTCATACTGTTTTAACAACCGTTTCATTCCTAATTAGTCTGTATAATTTCTTTGCAAGAATGTAGGCCGGTGTAGGTGTGTAATTTACCAGTGGTCGAATCGGCATATTAGGTTTGTGTATTTTTGGTAATCCTCTTAGAACAGGGGCATGTGGATTTGGGACTTTTAAAGATCTGATGTAAGCTTTAGAAAACAGTTTGGTACTACTGTTGATGGCTTTATTGATAACTTTGGATAAAGTCGGGTCTTTTGAGTCAACATTTCGATATTTTTATTTGCAAATAAATAAGTCTTGTACTTTGCTTGTGTATTCAGTATTGGGCAGAGTAACCATTGTATTTCCCTTATCAGCTTAGTGATCGATGCATCATGCTCAGCAAGTTTGTCATTGTTGCAGTGTTGCAGTGCTAGCAGCAATTATCATAAAAACAATATTTAAGTAGATCTTAAAAAGTGAACGTTTTTGACTACTCTGCCTATACAGTTTTAATTTGGGTTTGCACAATTTTATTTGCCAATTTATTTAAAAATGTTATTAAAAAGATATTTCTCATTCAAAAGTAGCAACTTTTATATCGGTTCCTAACCGAATCAAAACTAATCACTTTCGGAAAAGAATTGAACAACTTAGGAACTATATATTCATAAGGACTTTTGAAATATTCGTTTTATGGCCTTGAAACCGTATATTTGTTGCAGGTTCTTAGTGTTCCATTGTACTCATTCTACACATCCTTTGTGTTCTTGGAATTTATATAAAAAATTCTTCAGACCTTATAAATACTGACTAACTCTTATACTTACCTTGTATTTATTGCATAATAAAGAGAATATTAGTCTTAACAAAAGTAAAAGAAAAAGTTATGTGTATATTAATTAATGGGAAATATAAAATGGGAACTTAAAATACAATAAGTAATCAATTAAACGGTGATATTACCAAACTTTGACTGTTTTCCAGCTCATGTCCATGGTCTTAAAAGTAATTAAATTACATGGTTTAAAAGTAGTTAGTTTTTACTTCATAATAATAAATTGTGTTAAAAATACTATCAACACATGAGCGTGATAGAGTTAAGCATGTGTTTTGAGCTTGGATTTTATAAGTTTTGTACAATAAATTAATACAATAATACAGATTTAAAATGAATTACTGAAAAGCTGATACAGTCAAGGAACTTGAAACTGTTGACAGTAGTTGTGTTTCTTTTTTAGTTTTGAAAAGAATGGAAAATTGATTCATTTTAGAATTATTTATTATTTAAATTCATTTAGATTTTTTTAAAAATATGGTTCTTTTAAGAATAAATTGAATTTAAAATAATAATAATAATATGTTATCTAAGTAACTCTTCATGTTCCCAGGCATCTAAAATCAAAAGAAATACCAGTAACGAAATGCAAAGGATATACAAAAATTTGATAAGAGTATATTTGAAGAATTTATGAAATGTTTCCTGTTCTTCCTGTAAAAATTTACTTTTTTACATTAGCCTTTTAGCCATTCTGGGTAGTATTAAAGTGTTTCTTTTAATTATTACTTTAAGAGGGCTATTTTTTATAGTGAAAAAGATTGAGTGTACCACAAAATAATTTTATTTTTTCAGCTGGTAAAACTTTGCCAGGAGTTGGATCGGTTATGGGAAGAAAACAAAGGATCAGAAATTTTGTTTATTTGGATGGATTTCTTGAAAGAACTTTCATTAAAATTTGTTGGTATCACCAATACATTGGATCTAAGTCTTAGTAAACTAGAAGAAGAAGTACAGAAGGATATAAATTATAACCCATTGATGGAAGAAATTGAAAGCAGTTGTAAAGTAGAAGATCGTATCAGTTGGTCTCAAAGGCGTAATACTCATTTACACCTATTTCTTAAGAATTATAACAAATGCAGGAAAGAACAAGAATTTAATAAAACATACTGCTTTTGTAATATTTGTTTTCAGGTGAGGTAAAAGGTCATACATAAGCTTAAAGAAGTTTAAAATATTTGAGTTAGTTTTACATTAGAGATAGACAATTTTCATCACATAGATCAATAACTATTTTTTTGTAAGGGATAAAGGAGTCCTTAGCCTCCCCACCACTGGACCCAAGAGGATATATTATGGTATGATTTATTTTTGATTTAGTGATCATCCCAGGCCAACAAATCATATAATGTCAAGAAGAGTCTTGGGATCATCCACACTTCCAAGTACCATGAATCTCTTGCACGCTAGAGCTTTACACAGCAGGTGTTGATCCGATTTAATCCGAAGAGAGTAGAATCGACAGAAGTCCTTTGAAACCAGTCCAATTTTTTGAGGTGGTATTTGGTCCGGCAGTTACCAGTGAGAATAACTTAGAGAGGCAGATAAACATTTTTGCCTGCTTTGTCCAAGAGCATTGTTCTAATATGAGAAACAACATTCCTTAGGTGACCCTTGGGCCTCCCACAGAAAGGATCTGGACCGATGAAGGGCTTCTTGGCATCGACTCTAGCAAAATCAGCTGCCTCATTACTCTTGATGCCCACATGACCAGGCACCCATTTAAGAGTAACTTTGTTAACTCTAGCCATTTCATTCACTCCTTTGAAGCAGTCCCAAACTTTGGCGCATCCAGGCTTTTCAACAAGGTCTCAATAAAAATGTGTATAAGTCTTAGTGTATTTAAAATTAACCTTCCTGATCTTACATACCTTTCAATGGCCTGTTTCACTACATATTACTATGCTTGTGAGATTTCTTCTCTTCCAAAGTTTGTTTGGGGTTCTCAGTTCTTTCGTACCTGGTCTGAATTTTCTTGCCGGCCTCCTCACGTTACTCATTTCAACTAAGCGTGTCATTATATTTCTGTATATTTGTTTATGGTTTAGCATAGGAATGTCTAGTTAACGAGGCCATTGAAAGGTATATGTTAGGATATATGTGAAGGAGGAAACCCGGACGAAAAGACCGGAGGTGCCCCCCTGCTGGGTTATAAGTAGACAAAATGAAATGTTTCGTTGGATCTTAAATTAGCATATAAATGTGTAGTATTTTTTTGTGTAAAAACATTAAAGAATGACATGCTAATGAAAATTTTGTATATTTAGTTTAAAAAACATGTAAAGAATAAATGTTTTCATTGGTTTTTTATAACCCGGTCTAAAAGACAGTCATGCCATCTCACGTAATTTTTTTAATGCAGGGTTAAGGCAGCTTGGCTAACAGAATGGATATCAATCCTAGTTACCTCAATTCCTCTTTTAAGGATTTCTTGGGCCAGAGTTCAATTTTAGTTCAAGGTGTTAAAAAAAAGATAATAGGTTCAGAAATAAACATAAACCATTTTCCCCAAATTTATAAAAATCATGTATTTTTTGAGAAATACAAATATCATTATTTATTTAAAATGAATTTGTTAACAAAAAAGTTTTTAAAAATGTTAGTATAAAATAAAAACTTATACAAATATTTAATAAAACAAACAAATATTAATGAACACTAATTTATTTATTTTTAAAATTATTTTATAAAATTTTAGAAGGGAATCTGCCAAACCCTCATGTGACTACGCCTGTCACAAAAAGAGAACACTTAAGGTTTAAAGAAAACATTAAACTCTGGTAGTATAGCTATTTTTATTTCTATTTACATTTCGATAAGGATAATGACATCTTTAAATCTAATTAAATGTTTAAGTTTAACTAATAAGTCCAAATTTTTTCGTAGGCTTCTAATATTTTTTAATGGTAATCAAATTATTTTGATCATTATTATAAACATCTGTATAATCACTAAACATAAAACTCTTAACATTATATCATAAAAGACATTAGTTCATTTTTAAATTCAGTTATCCTCACCCACCCAATCAGGTACCTTCAAACACCATTACACTCCGTGGGTCTTGGTGTTCAGAATTGTTATGGAATTTCTCTGGCTATCCTTGCCTGTAAACTGTTCTTAGCCCCTTTCATCTGATTCTAAATAGTGACATTGTGCTTTTTAATTGAACATTTTATGAACAAAGACATTCTGTTGGGAACTTCTGAATTTCAAAACCTCTTCCTAAATAAGGGTATGATCTCTATCTCCCACTTAAAATGGGTTTTCTCAAAGTTACATAAAAAATAAATCTTGTAGCTTGTAACGGCAGAAGAAATCATTGATTTTGTTGTGGGTGTGTGTGTGTGTGTGAGGGTGCGTGTGTGTGTGTGTGTGTGAGGGTGCGTGTGTGTGTGTGATAAAATGAGTAAATACTGGAAAATAACTTTAATATATACATTCTGTACGCATTTGAACATGGTGACTTTGTTGTAAAGTTATATCTTGTTAAACGCATTTATGTTTCTGTAAGATAACACATTATTCGTACAATCATGTGTATAATTTGTGTGTTTATTTTTAAATTCATTGTAAATGCTATTTTCTAGCTTATGAATGTATGTACTGTAGTTTAAAAAAAATGTTAAACTAATATGGTTAAAATTTTGTATGATTATAATTTGGCTCTCATTTCAGGACAAGATTGGTATGAACTGTACTCAATTCAATCCTTGTGAACATTCGTTCTGCATTGATTGCATTATAGGATACTTAGAAGTGCGTATTAAAGAAGGTGCAGTTCAAAACATCATGTGTCCAGAGGATAAGTGTGATTCAGAAATAAGCCCTTCACAGGTAAGAATGATGCAGCTAGTACAAATCACATGAATTAAATTATGTTGTGTTAGATCGTTTACTTTAGAGTACATTGCTTGCAACTGTAATGACATGTAGGTCATGACGCAGGTCTTCATTATGTATGTATCATTGTGCCTTTACTATTTGTTTTATTTCGTTTTATTTTTTACAACCTTTTAGTAATTCTCCTTTTCTGGGAAATTTGAAAAATATTAAATTTGTTTACACACAGGTCCTTTTTGTGTAAGTTTCACACTATTCCCCACAGTTATCCCTGATTCATGTATTTGCAAAAAAAAATTATTTGTACAACCTACTGGAAGTCTTTGGTCCTTATTCTCTGGCTTAGAGATAGTACAACTTCCTTCAGAATGTTCAGCAGCCCGAACACCCTGTAATTCCCCTAATTACACCTTCCAGTAACTTTTTTTTAAATAAAAATTTATTTTATCAATTGCTCTCCGAGACGTGGGTTTCTTGAAACTGAACTTAAACTCCTTAATATTTGTGCTATGATAAATATAACAATGCTACCACAACACCATAACAAGATATTGCAGGTGGTAATGAATGATTTAATGTTTGATAATTTTTAAATATAAAGGTAAGTGATTAATTTGATATTTTTAAAGAAAGACAAAATACTTTTATTCGGGAATAATATCACAAATTTAACCTGGTGTTGGTTATCTGCCAACGGATTCGGATATAATATAACATTAATCTTCTTATATCTACAAACTCTATATTTATCTGCAGAATGAACCTTTCAATTTTACTCTTTATGATGCAAATATTCCTTATAAAATGTTTTTCTAAGATATTAAAAATTACATTTCATTTCCACTTATAAAATGCAATATTATTTATTTTTTATTATTACCATTTTCTGTTTTATTATATTAGATTTTATTACAAAGACATAAAAAGAAAACCAAATGCTCTCAACCCAGCTTTTTAAGTAGAAATAATCTTTTTACAGTAATTTAATTCATGCTCTATATTATATGGAAAATATATTTTTTTTAACTTTCCAACCTTAATTAGCCTGTGAAGTCTGCTCCGGAGTAAAGCACATCCTAGAGGTGATGTCCCAGATCAGATGGTGATGCTACGACTGCTGACCGTTGCTGTTGGCCTTGAGTCGTTGACTTTTTAGATGTTGTCTTCTGGAGCTGGCTGGGAGGCCTGGTAAGGTGGCTGGAACCTGGTTGCTATTTTGTTGTCTCTCTGTCCCTGTGACGCTATGGTCCTTCTTGTTGAAATTCTATCTCATGTCAATCGGTATAGCTTTGTCTGGTCCTTGAATCCTGTCTGGATGAAGGTTGTTTTAACTCATCTTCCTCTGAACTACAATGGTTGTAATTGGAATCCAGCTTGACCTGACAAGAATATTCATAATAATCCTTCTCGCTTGTAATGTACGACACTGCTACTATCTTGACGATTTAATCAATTTAATATGCTTCACGTGTTAATATGATCATTAGCCTTTACTGTGGCATATCAAATGGATTTACTAATTCATGCTAATTATAGCGTAATAAAACCAATATGATTCGCTTCAAATTATGTTTAGCAGAAATCGTTAGGTAATTAGTAATCCACTGATTAATGCTGCTCCTCTTCCTTCTAACTGCTAATAGTTGCCCGGAAATTAGTAATAAAAACTGCTAATCACAAATCGTTAATAATAGAAACATTTTTTTATTCTACTCTCCTCCGAGCCATCGTTTCCACTGTATATATGGACCTTTTTCCCACAATCTGGTACCACACTACGTTCGAAATTTTCCTTTAGAAATATGCATTTTCTTCGCTCTTCCACTTAATTGTTAATTGTTTAAATTTTATAATTCATCCTTTTTCATTTGTTTACTCATTATCTATTCTTTTTAATCATATTGTTTAATTATTTAGTGCCTGTAGTTGGTACTGTATGCCCCCTCCACTGTTCAGTTTGCTAGCCATGGACTTAGGCATTTTCCCGTTCTTAGCTTGTTGAAAATTTTGGCTATTATTTCCTGAATTCTTCCTCTATCTCATTTCCTGGATCCAAAATCTACTTACATTTTCTTGTGGCTGCCGTTTTCTTCTTTGTTCTGTGACACGAACGGACTCTATCAATCCGCTCAGAATCCCCTTGTGAGTTTTCCCACCTCGTTCCTGTTTTAAACTTTGTCAGTTCCTCCCACAGGACCACTAAACTTTCAGATTTTGTTTGTCTTTACTTATGACGGCACTAGCAGAGAATAAAAATTGTTCTGAATTTGGTTAAGGGTATTATCACTCCCTCTAACACTTGCAATTTTGTGCTTTTTGGCAAATTGTTCTTACGCGATGATTATTTGTACTTATCATTTGAGAGCTTGCAATATACATATCCTATTTACTAGTCACTTTTTAAAATATTCAATTAAAAATGTATTAAGTATTGTTCTTTTTGCTTTAAAGTACGATTACCACTTTTGTATTTATCATGAAATAAGTATTTTAATTTTTTCTACGTATACATATTTTTATCTTGAATAAGATGTATTTACAAAAAATAATTATTTATTTATTTTTGTGTTAGTTTTTCGCCTTTTAAGTTTGGCATTTTGTCCAACTTCTATAACATTAGGTTTTATAAAAAAAAATATTTCACAACTGTTATTTGTAATTTTATTGTGATTTCAAAATTATATAACGTTTTCGGGTTTGAGTAATTTTGAAATTTTACTTAAACTTTAGTGGTTAATAACTTGGATTGTGAATTTTATTATGAACCGAGAAGAGTATTTTTATAAATCTAAAATATTAAGATAATTTACGAATTATTTTATATAAAACACATTCAGGTTTTACTAGCACTTGTTTTAAAAAAATAAATGAAACTCCTTCAATAATATGATTTTTATTAATAAATAAATGTGTTTTGCATAAAAATATTATTATTTTTTTTATTATAAGGTTTCATTACATATTAAAATACTACAAAATTATTCACAAAAAATAGGCATGAAATGATTAGATTTTGTTATGTGGTAATAACCACGTTTAATCATAGAGTAGAACACTGCAAGGCCTATGACTGACACGGTTTAAACCGCAAACCTAATCCGAGGGCGCCATCTTGCTAGTCATTCCTAATAGGACCGAATAATGGTGTAGCACGGAAAGTGTTACTAATGATTGCATGTTTTAGTTCCATAAAAAGTATGATCCGATTACGCAAAAAGACAATTTGCACCCCAAACATTCGCACTCAGTTGATTGAGTTATTTCTCTAAAATAACATTGTAATGTATTGGGGGTGCATTGTGTACTCCCATACATTAACTAAAATAAAACAATTAGGAGAACTAACTAGAATCTTAGTATAGTGAACATATCGGTCCTTTTATTATCCTGGCTATAACAGAATGAGGCAGTTGAAGGTTATTAAAGTGGAAGTTGGCTTTATGAGTGAGAGAGGATTCAACAAATCATTTGATTCCTTTATCGAAACCATACATCATGCCACTATGTCATTACTTTACGATACAGACACATTTTAATACTGACTTTTTCTGCAACTATCATAATATACTTAACTTTACAAATAAAACTCAAGGTGAACTTATTAAATAAAATACATTCCAAAAATTATGATACCATTGCAGGGTACCATTAAGTAAAGCTATGTCTTTTAGTTTGTCCGTTTAACTTAAATTCAGCCTTGTATGACACATAATTTTACAGAGTAACTGTTCATATTTGTGTTGGTGGATCATCAATTCTCAAAATTAAAGTCTTTAATATGTATCATTTTTAAAACCCCATGATGTAACTTGAAATGTTAACTTTAAATTTTTGCTTATCAAATTTCTATGCACTAATCACTAATCTTCTCAAAATATCCCAAAATGCCATATATAGGTCTGAACACATTACATAAATCTAACCTTAAATTAAAGTTAATTGAATAGAAGGAGCTTTAGTTTCAATTACGTAGCTCAAAAGCTAAACTTCTAGTTATTTTTTTAACTTTAAGTTACAGCTAAAGAAACATGATTAATTTTTCGCTGTACATGCTGTTTCGGGCGGTAAAATTTTGAGGCATATATAATGTCCTTCAAACAATAGGTAGTCTTGTCAACCTTAAGAAAACTGTTTTGATATTTTAAAAATTTATTTATCTTCACAATTACATCAGTTTTTTGTTTGTTCTCACGGTCAAAAACAGAGCCAGACAAATAGTTGATACTTTATAACTGACATTTAAACCTTGAGAACTCGCAGTGTGGTCTTTTCGACCGCACCTTTAGATATTTATGAATTCTGAATATTTGACCTTGAGCAAACTTCCCCTCTATTCCCACTTTTCCTTTCCGAGTTAGTTAGGGAGGTGAGACATGCAAAACTTTTAATTTAGTTGGGGGCAAACAGTGCTTATAGTCAATTTACTAAACCCTTGCGTTGTTTGCGGTCGTTTCTTCTGCGCTCGAGTGTTCGTTGTTGTTAATTTTTTCGTATAAACAATCATTTGTAAAATGTTTTTTTGTTATTTTATTTTATAAGTAAATAAGTTCTTTAATACTTTAAATTTTAAATTATACTATATAATACAATTAATAACGTAGTTATTTTGGCCTAGCACCTGACTAATACATTGCGGTCTAAAACACCGTGCAAGAGTTCCAGTGTGATGACATACTGCGAGAATTCTCAAGGGTTAAGACAGACATTATTGGTCTGCTTTTTATTGATGCAAACAAAATCACTATGTTTTTAAATATCAAATCCTGCAACGCTCTGTATAGTGCAATCATATAAATCTTA
>JAGFPH010004229.1:99979-125193 GCA_018207615.1 Philaenus spumarius
AAGATAAGTAGTAGTAGGCCTAGGCCTTTTGGGTTTGTCTTGAGTCTATAAGATAGGTACTCTAAAGCCGGGCTTACACCAGAGTTGACAACAAAAAGTACCAATTCGTCTTAACTTTTAGTTGGCAACCGCTAGACACACAAGGAAAAGGAAGCGGGATGAGCAAGTCGTAGCAACGGGCGGGAGGGGTGTAGCGGACTGGTTGTCAACTCCAATGTAAACGAAGCGAAGTGCAGCAACTTGGATAGTCAACCGAAGTTGACAACTTCCTTTGATCTTTACCGACTCCTCGCGGGAAACGGTTGACAACTACCGTTAATTTTGGTTGGTAACTACGAAAATCGGTTGACAACCTAGTGAGTTGCTGTAGCGTTACAGCGAATTTATCGAAAAAGTTGGCAACTTATGGTTTTCAACTCCGGTGTAAACCCAGCTTAAGGTTGAAGCACACTTTAATATAATTCTGATACTGTTTATTTCCTATCAATTTCTAACATAAACATACCTATGCCAACTAACTTTAAACTAGAACTGTAGGCTATTCATCAGGTCAAAGTTTAAAAACACGTCTACTTATTTACATTAAGTTATGTAGGCCTTGATTTTACCTTCAAGTAATTAATAAAACTATCATACAAAACAACCGGATTGGTCACAATTATTTTGTAACCACAATAACAATTCTACCTCTTACTACTTCCTATCTTTGTGACCTTTGCTAGTGTTTAATGTATCCTATGTTTAGATCATCACTTGCAGTTGTTTTTCCTCTTTATCTTTATATGGCTGGGCACCGATTCATATCATGCGGCCCGTTTCTTCCTTGGGATTAAACTATTCAAGTTGAAATTAAATTGTTTCCTTTCTTAAAGAATACTACTGACGTCCGCAATACACAAGATAACTATACGCATCTAAAGTCCACATGGGAATGAAATATACGCTCAATTTAACTTCAGACACTAAATAAAAAATGCTACTTCATTGCGACATCATGATCATAGGTCCATGACGACACTGCACTTGCAGTTAGTTTGAGCTGCATAACAATATTTCAGTTGGTATTGACTATAACAATAGCCTTAAATAATAAAAAAATAGTTAATGACAATTTTAAATAATGGAGCAAACTATAAAAATAAACCATTCATTAGCTACTATAAAGTATTTAATAATGGAATGAATCAGTTTTCATTTTAGTAGGTAAAATGAATGGATGTTTTTAAAGTAAACAACTGTGAACCACTTAAGAACAAATGATGTAAACTCACACAGTTTCAATACTGCAACTTAGTTGATTTTAAATGTTTTAACAAATTTCATTATAATATTTGCCAGCCTAACCTGTTTCTGCAAGAATCTTAGGAATAAATGGCCAGTTTATTTTTTTTATTTACTAACAAAATTTTAAAATAGGTATAATCGACTTTTATGAAATATTTTATAGAATAAACATCTTCATACCAGATATCAGATGAATCACTGCATCATCCAAGCGAAGGGGATGCAATACAGACAAATTTAGAATTAATCGTTTTTATAAAAACTGTAGACACACGAGAAAGAAAAGAGGCTTCTTTGCTGAATTAAATGGTTTATGAAATTATGGTATAGTAGTTTGTTGTCCATCTTTCAATGCTAAGAATATAATATGATGCCTGGAAGCACAATTTATTAAATAATAAATGTAACATTTTTGTATATTCCTATCCTCCAGAATTGTATACTATTTTAAAAGTTTATTGTCTTGCTTCGGTCTGTCACAATCATTATTTGGAATAAGGTTACCTGATTACTGGTTTCGACAATAAATTGTCATCACACAATTACAATATGTTGAAAAGTATTTGCTGAATTTATAATAATATAATTTGTAATAATTAACGCTCAAACTTGTTAAAATAAAATGTTTTAAAAATTCTACACTATTTTCAGTCATGCACGAGAAAAATTTATTTTCAGCTATATGTATTTTGTCATACTTTAATAGCTTAGTTCGTAAATTAAATTAAACGTATTGAAATGGTAACAATTTTCTATGTTTTTACTATGACGTTGATTTATTCTAGTAGATTCTTCTGCAAATCTATCATTGTATTTTGGAATCTTTTGCCGTTGCAATTCAAACACATTATACTTAAGAAAAAAATATTAGAAAACAATAATGGATTTAGAATTACAAAAAACAAAATCCTATTTAAAAATATCAGTTTCAGAACTTTTAAATTTGTAATTCCGAGTGAAGCTGTCAGTATTCACTTGCATTCCCCATTATCATGTAGGCTACATGTAGTTTTTCATCAATCTTTTTAGATGGCAGACAAAGAACGGCAGAGCGATGAAATATGTGTAATGAAGAGTATTTGCACAGAGGAAGAGTTTAAAAGCGATTGTAATTGTGATGAAAATGGAAAAAACTATTGTAGTTGTGATGTCAGAAGAGGAACACTTTCTGCTTTTGTAACTGTTCCAGATGGATTCAAGGTAGTACTTAAGCAGGATTCTGAAAAAGGTTAGTTTTATTAAAATTTTTGTGTAAACATCTAGCATATTCTATGAGAAGTTTGATTATTTTATGGGATAGGTTAATAACAAAGAAACGTACCTTAGTTATTCATTTTTTTGGCCTTAGTTAGTTCTTTCGGCCAAATGGTGACCTAACTCTAAATGTGAAATTTCAGTAGAAAGAACATACCGCAGAGATTTTTATATTTTTTTAATAATTAGATTTTACTCATAAGAAATACATGGTAAAGTTTATGAAATTGATCTTAATTGTTGCAAGCCATTAAATCTAAAAATATAACTAGTTACAAAAATTAATCAAATCATGTATAGCTCGTTAGTTTTAGCATGGACTTTACGATGCACTGGCGGGAGGAAAGAATATAGGCAAGTGGGGATGCCGTCCGCTGGAGGGGAAGGGACACTACGTTCTACTTATAAAATTAATCAAGTTAATACTTATAGGCCTACTATCAAAGTTGTCGCGACAGCTTTGTGTTGTTATTACTTGCAACATGTAAATACTGTATAGATATGGGACTTTTTATATATAAATAGAATAAGAGTTTTGTTTGTAGACTGTTGAGAATAGTGCGATTTTTCGTTTATTTGCGTTTCATACACCAATGAATCCGAAACAAGCCTTATCTCAATTTCTGTCTGTCTGATGTCGGTAACGCTCGCAGACCTGTTTCTTGTTCATGATTAACGTTAAAACAACTTATAACGATAGATATAATAACTATTTGCACAAAGAAATAAACATGAGTAACAATAAAAACTACATTTTGATACTATTTACAAGTATTAAGTAAAATAAATAAACTTATAACATAGGGCCTATTATTTACAAAAGTATATAAGTAGGTCTACGTTTGTTTATTCATGTAAAAGTATCGGTAGTAGTGTATTAACATTGTGTCTATTAATATTATGCGATGATTTGATATCAGCTGCTCCAATTAATTTAGTGAATATGAAAATCAGCTGACCTCAATAATTTAGTTAGTGCTGTATACGAAAACTAGGCCTATGTTGTCATTTTTACTTCAGGAATGTTAGGCTACTTAGAAAAATAGGTTATTTTGAAAATAAATATATTAAATTTATTATTAATATTATTAATTACAAATATAAACAATAAAACATAAACTACGCTAAATAACAATAATAAACACCGACAGTTAAATAATAAATAGATTTGTGCACGGACAATAATGTTAATGGAAAGCCATACAATTGCTTCTAGATAGACCAAAGTGTTCCGTTCAAAGCTCGGTAATCAACTGAGCTTCTCTGACCCCCCACCACTCGAATTAACTCCGAGTCTACTGCGCATCTCGAGGTCAGGGTCCATGCTACAAATTCCGTGCTATATTTTACTATTGTTCACACGTAAATTAAATATATTTTATAACTTCCTCTAAGTTTATATTTTAAGAACCTAAAGTCTTAAAGCTTATAAATGTAAAAAAGTGAGAAGAAGTTGTTTACAACTACCATTATTTAAAAAAAAATACATGAGGAAGAAGTCATTAAAACTTTTATAATTTTGAGCAATTATAGGCCTATCTACATTTATTTTTTAAAGTGAAATCTGGCTCTTGATGAGAGTTAATAAAGCTCATTTTGTGTTGCTATTATACATTTAACACCATGTACTCTACACTCTAATGCCTTATCTTCTAAAGATTATTTATGACCAGATTTTACTGTTTGTGATTAATTTATACAAAACAGTTATATACAGTACGTAGTTTAAAATATCCAAATAGTATTTACTATTTACATATAAATAATAAGCAAATCAACTATCCTACTTGTTTACTTTAATAAAGTTTGACTATTAACTATTGAAAATAATTATGAATTGACTAATAAATATGTAATTTTTTGTTATATTAGGTATATTTTTACTAGTTAAGTATTAAAGAAACACATTATCAATGGGGTGCATGGTATTTTGTCATGTAAAATAAGGATTTATGTTTTGAAAATTCTAACCGAGGAGGATATTTGTATACAACTTTATTTAGTAATGATAAGCTTTGTGCCAAAATCCCAATTTATATCAAGTCAACTTATTGAGTTCTTCAGGGTCAAAATGCATAAATTTGGGTTTTGAGAATAACTTTCTTCCTTTTGGTCAGACAGAAATTAACCCTCAATTTTGTGAATGAGCAAAATCGGACTAAGGGGGTTAGAAAAAGATAGGAATTTCTGAAAAACTTAAAATCACTATTACTCCCTTAGTAAATATTAAAAATATTGCATTTGTTTAGAGTTATTATATCTACTAAGAGTAGTACCTACTTAAAAATATATCAGCTCAATGGGTGGAAAAAATGGGGGTTGTAAAACAAGAACGAAATCACAACTCCCTTATTAGGCACAGTATCAAATCCGTTTGAAGTTGTTGTAAACCTTTAAATATTAAATAATTTTTTTTATCAAACAGTTTTTGATAGACCAACTTCTATAGCAAAATAAAGTGGCAGAACAAAACAATAAATACTTCCTTAGTAGCCATAATATAGAGCTAAATAAAATTTAAATATTCTAAATAGTATTTGCAAATTTTCTAAATATTTCTAAAATTTCTTGTCTGAATCTTTTTGTTTGATAACTGCGACCCAAGGTGCAGGTAAATTTGTTTAGTGCTTTACTTAAGGTAACTTTGAAGTAATTGGATGCTTCGAAATCTACCTAAGCCTATAGGCTGGGTCCAAAGAGATGTTTTGTCTTGTTTTACCAAACTAATTAGGGAAACCTTTCATCTCAATTCAAATTTTTGCTACAAAATATTAATTAAGTGAATAAAACTATACATGGCATTTGTAGAGAGATAATATCTCCTCAGTCTCTAAATAGGTAAGTAGGTCTATAATATCAAGTGAGCTTCTATTAAAACAAAAAATGCAGTTTAGACTATATCAATTTAAAAAATCTTTTGTGTAGATCCGAACATGGATGATGTAGAAATCAAACTCCAGTTTCTGCCACCTATAGAAATAAAATTCACTTTGCAAGAACATTATCCATCTTTAGCACCTCCAACATTCATCATTTCTTGCTCATGGCTGTCGAGGGAACTGGTAAGTTAGTTTAATTATGTGTATTAAATTAAGGAAACCTTGTATTTTTAATTCCTATAGACAAATCAAATAAACCCCCCCAAATTTAAGCGTCAAATGCCATTAATTATCTGGTCCTAAGGTCACCTACCTAAGGGTGGGATTATATTGGAGCTGCACAAATTATTTCTGCAGAAATGAGAGCAGCGATGCGAGTAGTGAGTAGCTCTTTGCTTCTATAGGGTGTTTATGTTAAGGGCTGCGACATCAGTCGTGATAAAAGAGTAAAGCTGAGATGAGTGATTCCGAAGAAGATTTACTATTAACCTCAAGTACTGTAAAGTATTATTTACTTGGATGTAGAGAATGTGAATACTGTGCACATTCTATCAATGCCGAAAGGAATGTATTTGGAGAGTACCATCATCTTTATTAATATTTAAGACATCATCCCACAAAACCCCATAGCTCCCAGAAACTCCATAGCTTATCTAACACAAATCTGTTGTTGTGATTCTTGACCATTTTGTCCCATATGGCTAGTCTCATGAATATTTCTGTTATTAAATTCTCCACATCCATCTTCTTACCCTCGATACTAGCTGAGAAAAAGGGCTGAGCCATTATCGCAGCTCTTAATGTTGGTCGAGACCCAAGAGTGAGTCATAGCACAGCTCCTATGTAAACAAACCTATTGGAAAGCACGTCTAGATTATCTAAGCGCTTATAGCATCGCTGCTCTTATCTCTAGTCGTAGCTCCAACGTAAACGCACCCTAGTTTGGAAATTTGTAAGGCAAAATAGTAATTTATATATAACTGTAAGTAAATCCAGTTGTTATAACAAAAACATGTCTAAGCAGTATTCACTTTCTGCTCATGTGAATGCCAGAATAACATTAGATATCAACTCTACTGATTAATTTATTCACTGTTTTACGTTATTTAAGTTTTGAGGCAGAAGGGCAGATGAATTAAGTATTTTATGTATCATGTAATGTTAAAAAATGCTTATTGGTGATGGGAGTGGTTCACATATCACAAATAAAACCATTGGCCAAAAATACTCATACATGTTGAAGCTATAAACAAATTTTCTTGCAAAAAGTGAATATTTTCGTAACATGTTAACAAATTAGTAATAGCTAAGGCATTTTTAAATTGGTATTTTTAAAGTACCTAAATCTTAATCATGTGAAAAAATGCAATAACTTGGTCCCAATAATATAATATTTGGATAGAACAAACCACCATTTTAAGACGATTTCATTCTTGAGTAGCAGTAGAAAGACAAAAGTTACTTTTACAATACATAGTCACCTATAACACATAAATTAGTTAGGTTTACAAGAAATATTTTAAGAATAAAAAAGTGACAAAATATTGTGTTATATCATAAAATAACATTACTGTTGCAAAATTTAAGCATTTTTGAAAACTTTTGTAAGTTTATTGTCAATTTTAGGTACTTAGAAACTCCTATTTTCAAAATATATATATCGTTGTACCTAAATACAATCATACTCTATCCAAGTTGATTCATATGTTACAAAGTTATGTGCGAAAATACATATTTTTTAAAAATATTTATATATAGGTCGAACTGATAACCCTTTTATTTGAAGTCAGTTAAATATACATACACACAAATCTAAATGTCCACCTCCAATCAATTGTAAGAACTCAAAAAAACTATTATTTTAGAAAACAGATATATTTATTAGCTTAATTTTGGTTATTATTTTATATAAGTTGATATTGAATTGTATTATTTCATTGAAAAGGCTGTTTTAGAACCTAACTGAGTTATTCTCAAAACTTTTTATGATCACTTGATGAGTTCTAAGATCTAGCCCATTTCTAGTCATGTATCCATATTCTGCGGCCTTAGACTGAAGGTAGAATACATTTTTCTTTATATAAATTAAACATAGCATAATATGTATATTGCTAAATGTGTCAGAATATCTAAACTCTTAAATCAAGGTGTATATGGGTGATTGGTCTCACTCATCATAACAATCTAATTGCCCTCTTGAGTAATGTCAGTAGTCTTTTGTAGAGGAGTCAATATCCCAAACAACGATCCCATAATTAAAGAGGCTGTGGATGTGTAAAAAATAAACCATTATCAGTACCTCTTATGTTGGTTGAATGCTTAGTGTGTGCTGTTCAAAGTTGTACTATGTAGTACTCACGAGCGTGGACCTGGGAGTTACAGGCGCTAAGACCAGTGCCGTTGTACAGACAGCTGTACTAGCCATGACACTAATATATTTCGCTAAACTATCTACCCTCCGATTTCTCAGAAATAGCGACTTTCAAATCCTAGCGGAATACCTCGGTAACATCCCTTCAGTGTTGTGCCAGTTTTTATGTGGTGAAGGTTTAACCTGTAAAATGTGGCCGGTTTGAGTATGCGATGTTTTTAGAAATACTGTTAAAACCCCTGCACTGTGCCGTGCGGGTTGCGTTCTTTCCAGGCCTACACTCGTGAGTATAGCACAATATCTATGTTTTGGCTTACACATATTTGTTCAATTCTGTCTGTAAATTTAAACAGATTTTTATTTATTTTTTCAAATGTAAAGTTTTAATTATTCTAGTATAGTGAGGTTTTGTTTTGATCATCCTTTTAATTTTATCTGGTTTTCTTTTCTTTCCATCTATAATTTGTGTTACAAAAACAATCTATCTTCTCAAACCTACATTAACTATTTTAGGCTGGGCCTGGTTTTTATCACGCTTAGCCATGTCCGACCCATCATTTCAAATATCAGAAACAGACCTAAATAATATAGTTCAAGACTTTGAAACTAAAAAACAAGCTGTTGACAGTATTCTTCCTAACCCCAAGATGAATTAACGATAAATTTTAAAAGAAAACTCAGTAGCGTAATAATTGAAAATTCAGAATTTACTTGTAATCAAGCCTTACCAACTAGTAATAAACAAACTTTTAAAATTAGGGAATATGAGGACAACCATGAAGGGTTTTATGAGATCATGGCATGCACTCACAATAAAATAAAAATAAATCCTTTTAAAATAGGTAAAATCATAAATGAATACCATAAAGACATTGTTAATATCAATTAATAAACTGTTAATATCACTCGTAAGGGAAAATAATATTGCCATTAAATGCCAAAATTCTGCAAATGAAATTGGTATGTCACTTTACCTAAGATACAATTGGGTTTTTATTTCATCTTTCAGATTTGAAACAGTAGTACTGTATGTAGAAACTGAAAAATAATTAATAATAATAATATTACCTTGTTACGTCCGTCACGTGACTTCTTGTCGTGTATTTCTTACGACATGTTTCGGAGCCGAAACTCCATTTTCAAGTTATAATCACTCCGAAGAGATCGTCGCACATTAAAATAAAAAAAAACATATACTCACGTACACATCACACCAACACATAAACACAATATCGCGCTTGTCATAAAATTAGGTGCGCAACCAATCATTGTCGGTTGAATACTGTCGGTATTGCGTTCAGGGATCTAACGATGTTTATCTCTGTTTGTCTTCTGTAAATATTTGATGGCCGTATCATATAAATGGTGAGAGTGAAATGAAAGTTGGTCATTTAAGATAGAGTCCGGTTTATTTTTGAATGCTTTATAAATTTCATACTCTTCCTTAGCATTCATTAGTCTATATCTAGATAAATACCTTATATTAGTAGTCAGAGCAATTCTTGTTATAGTATATCACTACAGCTGTTTCGCCGATCACAGTCGGCTTCGTCAGGTGCAGGACACTTAAATAAAACACATAAACACGACACTGAACATATACGATATTAAAAACATTGTTATAAAATATTCGGAGGCTAGCTCTTCGTTAAATTTTATATTAAAAATGTCCGGGTGTGGCCACATCATTATTCGTTCGTTTCCGGACGGATACTGAAAATAAGACGGATGATAGTTAACTGCCGTGGAAGTCCATTTGTTTATTCAGAGATAAGATTATATCGTAGATCGGGTTGGCTGCGAAGTTCAATTTCTCATTGAGAAGTATGTTGGGATGTTTCTTTTGGGTGATGTATATATTATATTCCTCCAATACGTCGAGACGGTGTCCCTTCCTCTCATTATGAATGATGTCAAGATTGGTATTGATATTAGTGTAATTATGATTGGTGTTTATCAAATGTTCGGCAAAATTGGAAGTATGTTTGGAGAGATGATTTTTATGTGACGGTAAATGTTCTTTAAACCTTTGTGTAAAGGATCTGCCAGTTTGACCTATATAAATTTTTTCGCAGTCGTCACACTTGAGTTTGTATACTCCACTATTGTCAAATTTATTGATAATATTTGGCTTTATCTTGGTTTTAAGGATGTTATTCAGGCTATTGGAGGTTCGGTATGCCAAGTTGAAACCATGTTTACGGAATATGTTGTCTGTCGGACGGTCCAGAATGTGGTTATATTTAATTGGTACGAATTTTCTGTTTTCCTTTTTTGCCGTAGGTTGGAATATATTATTGCGATCGCTAATTTTCTTTTTATGTTTATATATTAGTTTGTCTATTATCTCTGTTTTGAAACCATTTGCGTTTGCTATTTGCTTTATTATCGCTATTTCATTTTTAAGGTAATTTTGGCTCATAGGTGTGCTAAGTGCCCTGTATACGAAACTGTTGTACGCGGCCAGCTTGTGTGATTGTGGGTGATAAGAACTATTGTGTATGGTATGATCAGTTTGGGTTGTTTTTCTATAGATTTTAAATGTGTGTTTATTATTATGCTTAGATATTGTTAAATCAAGGTAGTTTAGGCTATTGTTGGTTTCCACTTCAGAGGTGAAGCTTAATAATGAGTGTATGTTGTTCAAATAATTGGTAAACAAATCTATCTGTCTTCTTGTGCCATCGAATAGACAAATTATATCGTCCACGTAGCGGTGGTAATATATGATGTTTTTTAAGAATTTGTTTGTTAGGTTCATTATGTGATTATTTTCTATTTCATTAAGAAAGATTTCCGCCATTATACCTGAAAGAGGTGATCCCATCGCTAAGCCTTTATTCTGTAAGAAAGTTTCATTATTGAAGCTGAAGTAGTTCTGAGAGAGACATATTGAGAGCAGGTCAACCAATTCTTTTGCCGCTTTTTCGGGAAGTGTGTTATGTTTTAGTTTTTCTTTTAGGATATCTATTGTTTCTTCTATGGGTATATTAGTGTATAGGTTTGATATGTCAAAGGAAATCAATGTGTATCGAGGTAGTACATTTACATTACTAATTTTATTTATCAGATCTAAGCTGTTTTTTAAACTGTGGCTCTGTTCAAATTTTACTGTCTTTTTGATAGTACTCTCAAGAAATTTTGATAGTTTGTAAGATGGTGCGTTGGTGAAATTCACTATGGGTCGAATAGGTATATCCTTTTTGTGCATTTTCGGTAGGGCTCTTAGAATTGGTGCGGATGGTTTGATCATTTTCAAATGTCTTTTCGTTTTGTCATCAATGATATGACTGCATTTGTTTATATGTTGTTTGATGATCGTGTTAAACTTGTTAGTCGGGTCTTTCTCAATTTTAACTATATCATTAGACTTGAAAAATTCTTGTGTTTTATTAATATAAACATCCTTGTTTATTATTATTACAGAGTTCCCTTTATCGGCCTTTGTTACTATTGCATTGTTTATATTTAATTTATGTTTAATGTTTTGAGCAATCTTGTGATCATTAAAAGGTGTAAAGTTATTGGAGTTTGATTGGATTTACTTGCGTGCACAATGCTCTTGTCAGCTATGACGTATCTGATAAGGTCTTGTTTATTTGCGGGGAGACATTGGATGCCTTCCTCGATGTTTACAAGTGCAGATCGAAGGTTATCTTGTTTTCCTCGTACATTATGTTTTAAACCTTTACTTAAAAGTAGAGATTCGGGTTCGGTAAATATTATATCTGTTAAATTGTTTAATCTGGGATAGAATTCGTGAGTCTTGATAAAGTTTGTACTTTGGCCTTTGTTATTGATAAGGTTGGACAGTTTATTATTTAAGTTGGATTTCCTGATTGATAGTTTAGGTTTTATTTGTCTTTCTATTTCTTGAAGTAATTGGTTGAGTTCAATGAAATGTAAAGAACTACTGAGTTCTAAATATATACCGAGTAATTTGGAACTGATAATATCTTTCTTTCTGTATAAATATTTAATGTCTTCTTTTATCCACATTCTTTCCGCTTTACTTTTGGTTTTCTGTGCTGCTAGAGATTTGTTTTTTATTCCTACGCAAACGTGTTTGGGAATAACGTTGTTAAGTAGACATGCTTTGTTGAATTTTATGTTCAATGATGTGATATGAAATTTCAATTTTAAGTTCAAGTACTTGTAAGCGAGTTGAGCGTGACTAGCTGAATTCATATTATATTCTTATAAAACCAAATTGATTTTATATTTTTCGCTTTTGAATTGCTGAATGTATATATCTAGATAAATACCTTATATTAGTAGTCAGAGCAATTCTTGTTATAGTATATCACTACAGCTGTTTCGCCGATCACAGTCGGCTTCGTCAGGTGCAGGACACTTAAATAAAAATGTTTACTATAATCCTGGCAATTGATTTTCCGGACATTTTTTCAGTTGAGGTGTTGGTTTTACGCCTAAGCAATTTTGATAATTTATTGGTAGTATGGAAGGATAACGTGATGTTGTGTTTTTTTTGGTTCTATCTTCCCAACAATACATTTTCCCAACAATAAGTCCAACATTAAAAATTCCAATTACGCTCGTCACCTTGCCGAAAACAAACATAGCCCAGGTGACTTCCACGCTTCGGTAGAAACCCTTCACATTTGCGGCAAAGGTAGACTAATGAATGCTAAGGAAGAGTATGAAATTTATAAGCATTCAAAAATAAACCGGACAATATCTTAAATGACCAACTTTCATTTCACTCTCACCATTTATATGATACGGCCATGAAATATTTACAGAAGACAAACAGAGATAAACATCGTTAGATCCCTGAATGCAATACCGGCAGTATTCAACCGACAATGATAGGTTGCACACCTAATTTTATGACAAGCACAATATTGTGTTTATGTGTTAAGCACAATATGTGATGTGTACTTGTGTATGTATGTATATGTTTTATTTATTTTAATGTGCGACGATCTCCTTGGAGTGATCACAACTTGAAAATTGAGTTTTGGCTCCGAAACATGTCGTAAGAAATACACGACAAGAAGTCACATGACGGACCTAACAAGGTAATATTATTATTATTAATTATAATAGTGACTTGGTACCACAAACATGCTAATAAAAAAAATAAAATAAAAAATAATAGTTGACTCAATTACCCCATACAAAATTTAAGTTGATTTCTAAATAACAAAAAATCTAAATTCAATGATGTATATGTCAAAACAATCTTTGTCAAAATAACTTTCTCAAGTACTAAATTACCTGATGATAGAAGACTTATCTATGTAATAATGCCAGTAAACACTTACATAATGTCCATCAAACAATGTTTCATGTGCTATTCATATGACCATGAAGCCATTTCTCTTTGCCTAAATAAACAGCTTTATGAGGAATGTGGAAATGATTCCTCACAGTTAGTGTGAGGAAACTCCTAGATGTATTTAATGTGATGGACAACATAAAACAATTACCCAGAGTATATTAGAAAAAATATCAAAAACTACATGTATGATAGAAAAGTTGACTATTACACAGCTTGCCAAATTTGTCCCATAAATTATAAATAAAAAATACACCTCACCTATAGGCCTAGTATACCAAAGAAAAGTTATGCAGAAATAACAAACTGTCCGGAAATCAATAACCACTTCCCAAAGTTGTCAAATATGGAGAATGTGGAACCCAAGTTAAAATTAGTGAATTGTTTAATCAAAAGTAGTGAAAACGCATCACTATGATCTGCTCAATTTGTAAATATAATGGAGCAACATCCCATTAAAGGGCTAAATTTGCCATATCTTCTTTAATATGAGTGAATGTCCAGTGATTGTTTTGTTGTCAAAAAAGAAAGGACCTTGTACTTTGTGTTTGTTCTTAAAAGATCCCCACATGCTCAATAATTCAATATGGATTTGAGCACCCTAGACTATAAATTGTGGAGGTTAGTTTGTCCAGATGAACATTATCTCGTCACTGAAAATCAACTTATAATCTTCCCTGCGATTCAGAGCAAAAGTCATAGCACTTGGGCATAAAATTAAATGAACAATTATTATAAAATATTTGATGACATACCGTAACAAATAAATTAAGTGATACCAAAAATGTGCAGTAAACTTAATATGAAGCTCATATTTTCATTAATTTATAGGAAAGTCAAACTTCTAAATATAACTTTTGTGCTAAACTATAAAGAGAGAAGTGGTAACATAAAAAAGCTAACTTGGGCAAGTAGTTGGTTAAGATATAACAATTCATGTTTTGTGTGTAAATCAATATTATTTAATTATGTAAACATAAAACACTTTGCTGCTATAAAATATTTTTTAATAGTATGGTTTTCATAGATGTACTATAGCCACTGGACCACATGCTTATATATAAGAAATTTGTACTTGCAGTACACCACATCATGGTCTAATTACTCATCTTGTAAAGGCTACTGCGGTTTAAAAAACACTATGTTTTCATCATCAGGCCGTACAAAACAGTCAAATCGCTCAATCGAGGTTGTCACATAAGTATAAAACCATTAAAAAACACCACAACACACAAACTTTAATAACACGTACATATTATTATATGCGGTACCGGTAACGGATAAATCTAGACTGCGGAAATATGTAGTTATTGAGAATCCTTCCCCTCTCTGTTATCTGTCGTGGTATTGCATACGATGTTTGTTTATAAATGTTGGCAGTCCTTAATGTGATGTCGTAAATTAAATAAGATTTAAAAGATTTTTTTTTCATTAAAGACATTGATAGGATCCATTTTTACACCTTTATAGTTCTTGAATTCTTCCACGGAATCGGTGAACCTACTTTTTTACAAACGTGTAATATTTCCAAGTTATTGTGGAAATCAGTGTGTTTATGGTCCTTATCTATAAGATGTTCACCGAAAGCAGAATTTGTGATTAGGATCCTTTTAGGCAAGTTTTCCTTAAATCTTTGCTGAAAGAGCGGGCCGACTGTCCTATTTAAAAATTAGGGGATTCGCTACAAGTAATTTTGTATATGCCAGTCTTGACATGCTTGTTACTTACATTTTTTATTGGTTTATTTAAAAAAGAGGATACTTTATTTGAAGTATTAAAAGCAACGGTAATGTTCTCTTTTGCTAATTCATGTTTTAGAGTGTGGCAACGCTGATCCGTATTCCGTGGAAACGTAAATTTGTTTTTTCTTAATAATGGGTTTCTTATTTTTATGTTTCCTGATGAGCTTGTCAATGACTGAGCTATTGTATACATTGGAAATAGCAATGTACTTAATAGTATTCACTTTCTGCTCGTACTTCACCTTGTAAAAAGGTACGGAGACCAACCTGTGAACGAAACTATAGTAATCTGCCATTTTTTATATTATGTGGGTGATGAGAAGAAGTGTGTATAGTCTGGTTTGTTGTGGTAGGTTTTCTATAGACGTTGAAATTAAAATTATTATTTACTTTTGAAATAGAAAGGTCTAAAAAGTTTAAGTTGTTAGGTTTCCTCTTCTAGTGTGAATTGGAGTTTCGGATGCATTGTGTTTAGGAAGATAAGGAGAGTTTTTATTTGTCTACTGTTGCCATGGAAAAGTACAATAGTGTTGTCCACGTATCTGTAATAGAAGACTATTTTAGACCTATTTCGATTCTTTTCAGACCAGAGATATTCGTTTTCAATGTGGTTCAAGAATAACTCTGTGAGAATACCAGATAAAGGGGATCTCATAGCTCATCTTTCTGCAAGTAAGCTGATTATTGAATGAAAAATAGTTTTGTTTTAAAACAATGTCAGTTAGGAAGACGAGTTCATTTATTGCTTCATTTGTAAGTGAATAGTTCTCAACCAGGTTATCCTCCAAAATGGCGATAGTCTAGCAGATTGGAACGTTTGTGTACAAATTAACCACATCAAATGATGCTAATTTGTGGCTTTCTTTAAGTTTTCATTTCGAAATCCGATCAATGAGGTCCGTGCTGTTTATTAGGCTCATACTGTTTTAACAACCGTTTCATTCCTAATTAGTCTGTATAATTTCTTTGCAAGAATGTAGGCCGGTGTAGGTGTGTAATTTACCAGTGGTCGAATCGGCATATTAGGTTTGTGTATTTTTGGTAATCCTCTTAGAACAGGGGCATGTGGATTTGGGACTTTTAAAGATCTGATGTAAGCTTTAGAAAACAGTTTGGTACTACTGTTGATGGCTTTATTGATAACTTTGGATAAAGTCGGGTCTTTTGAGTCAACATTTCGATATTTTTATTTGCAAATAAATAAGTCTTGTACTTTGCTTGTGTATTCAGTATTGGGCAGAGTAACCATTGTATTTCCCTTATCAGCTTAGTGATCGATGCATCATGCTCAGCAAGTTTGTCATTGTTGCAGTGTTGCAGTGCTAGCAGCAATTATCATAAAAACAATATTTAAGTAGATCTTAAAAAGTGAACGTTTTTGACTACTCTGCCTATACAGTTTTAATTTGGGTTTGCACAATTTTATTTGCCAATTTATTTAAAAATGTTATTAAAAAGATATTTCTCATTCAAAAGTAGCAACTTTTATATCGGTTCCTAACCGAATCAAAACTAATCACTTTCGGAAAAGAATTGAACAACTTAGGAACTATATATTCATAAGGACTTTTGAAATATTCGTTTTATGGCCTTGAAACCGTATATTTGTTGCAGGTTCTTAGTGTTCCATTGTACTCATTCTACATATCCTTTGTGTTCTTGGAATTTATATAAAAAATTCTTCAGACCTTATAAATACTGACTAACTCTTATACTTACCTTGTATTTATTGCATAATAAAGAGAATATTAGTCTTAACAAAAGTAAAAGAAAAAGTTATGTGTATATTAATTAATGGGGAATATAAAATGGGAACTTAAAATACAATAAGTAATCAATTAAACGGTGATATTACCAAACTTTGACTGTTTTCCAGCTCATGTCCATGGTCTTAAAAGTAATTAAATTACATGGTTTAAAAGTAGTTAGTTTTTACTTAAACCGTTACTTCATAATAATAAATTGTGTTAAAAATACTATCAACACATGAGCGTGATAGAGTTAAGCATGTATTTTGAGCTTGGATTTTATAAGTTTTGTACAATAAATTAATACAATAATACAGATTTAAAATGAATTACTGAAAAGCTGATACAGTCAAGGAACTTGAAACTGTTGACAGTAGTTGTGTTTCTTTTTTAGTTTTGAAAAGAATGGAAAATTGATTCATTTTAGAATTATTTATTATTTAAATTCATTTAGATTTTTTTAAAAATAGGGTTCTTTTAAGAATAAATTGAATTTAAAATAATAATAATATGTTATCTAAGTAACTCTTCATGTTCCCAGGCATCTAAAATCAAAAGAAATACCAGTAACGAAATGCAAAGGATATACAAAAATTTGATAAGAGTATATTTGAAGAATTTATGAAATGTTTCCTGTTCTTCCTGTAAAAATTTACTTTTTTACATTAGCCTTTTAGCCATTCTGGGTAGTATTAAAGTGTTTCTTTTAATTATTACTTTAAGAGGGCTATTTTTTATAGTGAAAAAGATTGAGTGTACCACAAAATAATTTTATTTTTTCAGCTGGTAAAACTTTGCCAGGAGTTGGATCGGTTATGGGAAGAAAACAAAGGATCAGAAATTTTGTTTATTTGGATGAATTTCTTGAAAGAACTTTCATTAAAATTTGTTGGTATCACCAATACATTGGATCTAAGTCTTAGTAAACTAGAAGAAGAAGTACAGAAGGATATAAATTATAACCCATTGATGGAAGAAATTGAAAGCAGTTGTAAAGTAGAAGATCGTATCAGTTGGTCTCAAAGGCGTAATACTCATTTACACCTATTTCTTAAGAATTATAACAAATGCAGGAAAGAACAAGAATTTAATAAAACATACTGCTTTTGTAATATTTGTTTTCAGGTGAGGTAAAAGGTCATACATAAGCTTAAAGAAGTTTAAAATATTTGAGTTAGTTTTACATTAGAGATAGACAATTTTCATCACATAGATCAATAACTATTTTTTTGTAAGGGATAAAGGAGTCCTTAGCCTCCCCACCACTGGACCCAAGAGGATATATTATGGTATGATTTATTTTTGATTTAGTGATCATCCCAGGCCAACAAATCATATAATGTCAAGAAGAGTCTTGGGATCATCCACACTTCCAAGTACCATGAATCTCTTGCACGCTAGAGCTTTACACAGCAGGTGTTGATCCGATTTAATCCGAAGAGAGTAGAATCGACAGAAGTCCTTTGAAACCAGTCCAATTTTTTGAGGTGGTATTTGGTCCGGCAGTTACCAGTGAGAATAACTTAGAGAGGCAGATAAACATTTTTGCCTGCTTTGTCCAAGAGCATTGTTCTAATATGAGAAACAACATTCCTTAGGTGACCCTTGGGCCTCCCACAGAAAGGATCTGGACCGATGAAGGGCTTCTTGGCATCGACTCTAGCAAAATCAGCTGCCTCATTACTCTTGATGCCCACATGACCAGGCACCCATTTAAGAGTAACTTTGTTAACTCTAGCCATTTCATTCACTCCTTTGAAGCAGTCCCAAACTTTGGCGCATCCAGGCTTTTCAACAAGGTCTCAATAAAAATGTGTATAAGTCTTAGTGTATTTAAAATTAACCTTCCTGATCTTACATACCTTTCAATGGCCTGTTTCACTACATATTACTATGCTTGTGAGATTTCTTCTCTTCCAAAGTTTGTTTGGGGTTCTCAGTTCTTTCGTACCTGGTCTGAATTTTCTTGCCGGCCTCCTCACGTTACTCATTTCAACTAAGCGTGTCATTATATTTCTGTATATTTGTTTATGGTTTAGCATAGGAATGTCTAGTTAACGAGGCCATTGAAAGGTATATGTTAGGATATATGTGAAGGAGGAAACCCGGACGAAAAGACCGGAGGTGCCCCCCTGCTGGGTTATAAGTAGACAAAATGAAATGTTTCGTTGGATCTTAAATTAGCATATAAATGTGTAGTATTTTTTTGTGTAAAAACATTAAAGAATGACATGCTAATGAAAATTTTGTATATTTAGTTTAAAAAACATGTAAAGAATAAATGTTTTCATTGGTTTTTTATAACCCGGTCTAAAAGACAGTCATGCCATCTCACGTAATTTTTTTAATGCAGGGTTAAGGCAGCTTGGCTAACAGAATGGATATCAATCCTAGTTACCTCAATTCCTCTTTTAAGGATTTCTTGGGCCAGAGTTCAATTTTAGTTCAAGGTGTTAAAAAAAAGATAATAGGTTCAGAAATAAACATAAACCATTTTCCCCAAATTTATAAAAATCATGTATTTTTTGAGAAATACAAATATCATTATTTATTTAAAATGAATTTGTTAACAAAAAAGTTTTTAAAAATGTTAGTATAAAATAAAAACTTATACAAATATTTAATAAAACAAACAAATATTAATGAACACTAATTTATTTATTTTTAAAATTATTTTATAAAATTTTAGAAGGGAATCTGCCAAACCCTCATGTGACTACGCCTGTCACAAAAAGAGAACACTTAAGGTTTAAAGAAAACATTAAACTCTGGTAGTATAGCTATTTTTATTTCTATTTACATTTCGATAAGGATAATGACATCTTTAAATCTAATTAAATGTTTAAGTTTAACTAATAAGTCCAAATTTTTTCGTAGGCTTCTAATATTTTTTAATGGTAATCAAATTATTTTGATCATTATTATAAACATCTGTATAATCACTAAACATAAAACTCTTAACATTATATCATAAAAGACATTAGTTCATTTTTAAATTCAGTTATCCTCACCCACCCAATCAGGTACCTTCAAACACCATTACACTCCGTGGGTCTTGGTGTTCAGAATTGTTATGGAATTTCTCTGGCTATCCTTGCCTGTAAACTGTTCTTAGCCCCTTTCATCTGATTCTAAATAGTGACATTGTGCTTTTTAATTGAACATTTTATGAACAAAGACATTCTGTTGGGAACTTCTGAATTTCAAAACCTCTTCCTAAATAAGGGTATGATCTCTATCTCCCACTTAAAATGGGTTTTCTCAAAGTTACATAAAAAATAAATCTTGTAGCTTGTAACGGCAGAAGAAATCATTGATTTTGTTGTGGGTGTGTGTGTGTGTGTGAGGGTGCGTGTGTGTGTGTGTGTGTGAGGGTGCGTGTGTGTGTGTGATAAAATGAGTAAATACTGGAAAATAACTTTAATATATACATTCTGTACGCATTTGAACATGGTGACTTTGTTGTAAAGTTATATCTTGTTAAACGCATTTATGTTTCTGTAAGATAACACATTATTCGTACAATCATGTGTATAATTTGTGTGTTTATTTTTAAATTCATTGTAAATGCTATTTTCTAGCTTATGAATGTATGTACTGTAGTTTAAAAAAAATGTTAAACTAATATGGTTAAAATTTTGTATGATTATAATTTGGCTCTCATTTCAGGACAAGATTGGTATGAACTGTACTCAATTCAATCCTTGTGAACATTCGTTCTGCATTGATTGCATTATAGGATACTTAGAAGTGCGTATTAAAGAAGGTGCAGTTCAAAACATCATGTGTCCAGAGGATAAGTGTGATTCAGAAATAAGCCCTTCACAGGTAAGAATGATGCAGCTAGTACAAATCACATGAATTAAATTATGTTGTGTTAGATCGTTTACTTTAGAGTACATTGCTTGCAACTGTAATGACATGTAGGTCATGACGCAGGTCTTCATTATGTATGTATCATTGTGCCTTTACTATTTGTTTTATTTCGTTTTATTTTTTACAACCTTTTAGTAATTCTCCTTTTCTGGGAAATTTGAAAAATATTAAATTTGTTTACACACAGGTCCTTTTTGTGTAAGTTTCACACTATTCCCCACAGTTATCCCTGATTCATGTATTTGCAAAAAAAAATTATTTGTACAACCTACTGGAAGTCTTTGGTCCTTATTCTCTGGCTTAGAGATAGTACAACTTCCTTCAGAATGTTCAGCAGCCCGAACACCCTGTAATTCCCCTAATTACACCTTCCAGTAACTTTTTTTTAAATAAAAATTTATTTTATCAATTGCTCTCCGAGACGTGGGTTTCTTGAAACTGAACTTAAACTCCTTAATATTTGTGCTATGATAAATATAACAATGCTACCACAACACCATAACAAGATATTGCAGGTGGTAATGAATGATTTAATGTTTGATAATTTTTAAATATAAAGGTAAGTGATTAATTTGATATTTTTAAAGAAAGACAAAATACTTTTATTCGGGAATAATATCACAAATTTAACCTGGTGTTGGTTATCTGCCAACGGATTCGGATATAATATAACATTAATCTTCTTATATCTACAAACTCTATATTTATCTGCAGAATGAACCTTTCAATTTTACTCTTTATGATGCAAATATTCCTTATAAAATGTTTTTCTAAGATATTAAAAATTACATTTCATTTCCACTTATAAAATGCAATATTATTTATTTTTTATTATTACCATTTTCTGTTTTATTATATTAGATTTTATTACAAAGACATAAAAAGAAAACCAAATGCTCTCAACCCAGCTTTTTAAGTAGAAATAATCTTTTTACAGTAATTTAATTCATGCTCTATATTATATGGAAAATATATTTTTTTTAACTTTCCAACCTTAATTAGCCTGTGAAGTCTGCTCCGGAGTAAAGCACATCCTAGAGGTGATGTCCCAGATCAGATGGTGATGCTACGACTGCTGACCGTTGCTGTTGGCCTTGAGTCGTTGACTTTTTAGATGTTGTCTTCTGGAGCTGGCTGGGAGGCCTGGTAAGGTGGCTGGAACCTGGTTGCTATTTTGTTGTCTCTCTGTCCCTGTGACGCTATGGTCCTTCTTGTTGAAATTCTATCTCATGTCAATCGGTATAGCTTTGTCTGGTCCTTGAATCCTGTCTGGATGAAGGTTGTTTTAACTCATCTTCCTCTGAACTACAATGGTTGTAATTGGAATCCAGCTTGACCTGACAAGAATATTCATAATAATCCTTCTCGCTTGTAATGTACGACACTGCTACTATCTTGACGATTTAATCAATTTAATATGCTTCACGTGTTAATATGATCATTAGCCTTTACTGTGGCATATCAAATGGATTTACTAATTCATGCTAATTATAGCGTAATAAAACCAATATGATTCGCTTCAAATTATGTTTAGCAGAAATCGTTAGGTAATTAGTAATCCACTGATTAATGCTGCTCCTCTTCCTTCTAACTGCTAATAGTTGCCCGGAAATTAGTAATAAAAACTGCTAATCACAAATCGTTAATAATAGAAACATTTTTTTATTCTACTCTCCTCCGAGCCATCGTTTCCACTGTATATATGGACCTTTTTCCCACAATCTGGTACCACACTACGTTCGAAATTTTCCTTTAGAAATATGCATTTTCTTCGCTCTTCCACTTAATTGTTAATTGTTTAAATTTTATAATTCATCCTTTTTCATTTGTTTACTCATTATCTATTCTTTTTAATCATATTGTTTAATTATTTAGTGCCTGTAGTTGGTACTGTATGCCCCCTCCACTGTTCAGTTTGCTAGCCATGGACTTAGGCATTTTCCCGTTCTTAGCTTGTTGAAAATTTTGGCTATTATTTCCTGAATTCTTCCTCTATCTCATTTCCTGGATCCAAAATCTACTTACATTTTCTTGTGGCTGCCGTTTTCTTCTTTGTTCTGTGACACGAACGGACTCTATCAATCCGCTCAGAATCCCCTTGTGAGTTTTCCCACCTCGTTCCTGTTTTAAACTTTGTCAGTTCCTCCCACAGGACCACTAAACTTTCAGATTTTGTTTGTCTTTACTTATGACGGCACTAGCAGAGAATAAAAATTGTTCTGAATTTGGTTAAGGGTATTATCACTCCCTCTAACACTTGCAATTTTGTGCTTTTTGGCAAATTGTTCTTACGCGATGATTATTTGTACTTATCATTTGAGAGCTTGCAATATACATATCCTATTTACTAGTCACTTTTTAAAATATTCAATTAAAAATGTATTAAGTATTGTTCTTTTTGCTTTAAAGTACGATTACCACTTTTGTATTTATCATGAAATAAGTATTTTAATTTTTTCTACGTATACATATTTTTATCTTGAATAAGATGTATTTACAAAAAATAATTATTTATTTATTTTTGTGTTAGTTTTTCGCCTTTTAAGTTTGGCATTTTGTCCAACTTCTATAACATTAGGTTTTATAAAAAAAAATATTTCACAACTGTTATTTGTAATTTTATTGTGATTTCAAAATTATATAACGTTTTCGGGTTTGAGTAATTTTGAAATTTTACTTAAACTTTAGTGGTTAATAACTTGGATTGTGAATTTTATTATGAACCGAGAAGAGTATTTTTATAAATCTAAAATATTAAGATAATTTACGAATTATTTTATATAAAACACATTCAGGTTTTACTAGCACTTGTTTTAAAAAAATAAATGAAACTCCTTCAATAATATGATTTTTATTAATAAATAAATGTGTTTTGCATAAAAATATTATTATTTTTTTTATTATAAGGTTTCATTACATATTAAAATACTACAAAATTATTCACAAAAAATAGGCATGAAATGATTAGATTTTGTTATGTGGTAATAACCACGTTTAATCATAGAGTAGAACACTGCAAGGCCTATGACTGACACGGTTTAAACCGCAAACCTAATCCGAGGGCGCCATCTTGCTAGTCATTCCTAATAGGACCGAATAATGGTGTAGCACGGAAAGTGTTACTAATGATTGCATGTTTTAGTTCCATAAAAAGTATGATCCGATTACGCAAAAAGACAATTTGCACCCCAAACATTCGCACTCAGTTGATTGAGTTATTTCTCTAAAATAACATTGTAATGTATTGGGGGTGCATTGTGTACTCCCATACATTAACTAAAATAAAACAATTAGGAGAACTAACTAGAATCTTAGTATAGTGAACATATCGGTCCTTTTATTATCCTGGCTATAACAGAATGAGGCAGTTGAAGGTTATTAAAGTGGAAGTTGGCTTTATGAGTGAGAGAGGATTCAACAAATCATTTGATTCCTTTATCGAAACCATACATCATGCCACTATGTCATTACTTTACGATACAGACACATTTTAATACTGACTTTTTCTGCAACTATCATAATATACTTAACTTTACAAATAAAACTCAAGGTGAACTTATTAAATAAAATACATTCCAAAAATTATGATACCATTGCAGGGTACCATTAAGTAAAGCTATGTCTTTTAGTTTGTCCGTTTAACTTAAATTCAGCCTTGTATGACACATAATTTTACAGAGTAACTGTTCATATTTGTGTTGGTGGATCATCAATTCTCAAAATTAAAGTCTTTAATATGTATCATTTTTAAAACCCCATGATGTAACTTGAAATGTTAACTTTAAATTTTTGCTTATCAAATTTCTATGCACTAATCACTAATCTTCTCAAAATATCCCAAAATGCCATATATAGGTCTGAACACATTACATAAATCTAACCTTAAATTAAAGTTAATTGAATAGAAGGAGCTTTAGTTTCAATTACGTAGCTCAAAAGCTAAACTTCTAGTTATTTTTTTAACTTTAAGTTACAGCTAAAGAAACATGATTAATTTTTCGCTGTACATGCTGTTTCGGGCGGTAAAATTTTGAGGCATATATAATGTCCTTCAAACAATAGGTAGTCTTGTCAACCTTAAGAAAACTGTTTTGATATTTTAAAAATTTATTTATCTTCACAATTACATCAGTTTTTTGTTTGTTCTCACGGTCAAAAACAGAGCCAGACAAATAGTTGATACTTTATAACTGACATTTAAACCTTGAGAACTCGCAGTGTGGTCTTTTCGACCGCACCTTTAGATATTTATGAATTCTGAATATTTGACCTTGAGCAAACTTCCCCTCTATTCCCACTTTTCCTTTCCGAGTTAGTTAGGGAGGTGAGACATGCAAAACTTTTAATTTAGTTGGGGGCAAACAGTGCTTATAGTCAATTTACTAAACCCTTGCGTTGTTTGCGGTCGTTTCTTCTGCGCTCGAGTGTTCGTTGTTGTTAATTTTTTCGTATAAACAATCATTTGTAAAATGTTTTTTTGTTATTTTATTTTATAAGTAAATAAGTTCTTTAATACTTTAAATTTTAAATTATACTATATAATACAATTAATAACGTAGTTATTTTGGCCTAGCACCTGACTAATACATTGCGGTCTAAAACACCGTGCAAGAGTTCCAGTGTGATGACATACTGCGAGAATTCTCAAGGGTTAAGACAGACATTATTGGTCTGCTTTTTATTGATGCAAACAAAATCACTATGTTTTTAGATATCAAATCCTGCAACGCTCTGTATAGTGCAATCATATAAATCTTA
>JAGFPH010004230.1:0-48003 GCA_018207615.1 Philaenus spumarius
AACTTTAAATTGTGACATGAAAAGGTTGTTCTGTGAGGAATTTTTTTAGTCAGAGACGAGGTGTAAGCATAAAAGATTGAGCCAAGAAGTTAAATTTTATAAAGTACCGGTAGTTTAGTTTTTAGATCAGGTTAAATGTAGGATTAAGTACGAACCAGAATCTCACTCAATTCCCAAGGCGCGGAGCGCGCCAACCGTCATGTTATAGCAGTACTATCAGACGATTTATTGTCTCTAAGGTTATGTTAGTTACTAACATAGCTTTAGTAATAAATTTTAGCTGTTTTACCCCGTTAATAAAAAATTTGATTTTCATTAACCACTCAAAGATTAAAGGTAAAATGATTTAGAAAGTTGTACGATACTAACAATTTATTTTAAATCTAAACATTGTCTACCTTGCAATCAACATGGCTTAGCAAACAATATCAAATGACATTTAAGAGTATTAACATTACGTTATTATACTCAATAATTACGTGGTAGAAATCAATTAATAATAGTGTACTGTGTACCCATCGACCACATGATAAAAACTTATGAAACAAAGTGAAATACAGTTCAGTTCTATGATTTATTCTTTACAATTTGTTATAATATTATTGAATTTTTTGGGTAAAGCATATATTCCTAAATTACTTGTAGTAGGAACATAATAGCTGTTGTAAAAAAATAAATACAAATTTTATTGATAAATTTAGAACTAAATGATAAAACTTTTGTATACTTTGAAAAAAGTACAAAAACTTTTTATGTAGGCCTGAAGTTGAACTTTTCTTCAATTACTGAACATTTTTTGTTTCTTGAGCTAATAACTTTAAAAATTTTACATCAATCAATTTTTTACTGGCATGTATATAAATTCTTTGAACCTTTTCCTACAAAAAAGCTACGTGAACTTTGGATTGGGGTATAATTAATTACTATAGTTGGCAAATTTTTATTCTGTGGTCGCTGATTATACCTCTTTCTTTATAGAATGAAAAAGTAACGCATAATAACGAAAAACAAAGTATATAAAAATGAAAAAATTAACATGGCTTATCAAATTATGTATCATGACAATTATTAAGTGTATTAACATTACATCATTATACTGTATACTGAATAAATAAAGCCTCTTTATTGCAGGAAAAAGTAACGCATAAAAGACAAGTACAACTAAAATGCTATATAATGATAAGTGATTCCATTAGATTTCCCTCTAAAAAGTATTACAACAGCCAAAGGCAACATAATTCATTGGCATTTTTCTTCAATAAAGAAAAACTTTAAAATGTTCATAATGTGTCGCAGAGCCAGTGCGAAGGCGGGTGGATGTACACTGAACGGCCGATGGCGCTCAGGACTAGGGTGACTCAACGCCGGCCGCCATATTGGCTAGGTCAAACTGTGCTCCCAGCGCAGCACACTCATCGGAGCTGGTACCCAGTCTATTTATATTCTGTGGTCACTGAGAATTCCTCAGTGAGGCGGCACATTTTTGAAGTGAAAACTTCTTTAGCGGCGTTGGGCACTTTTTGCTTGGGGAAAAAGCATTGAATTCGCGACCGTTACCACTCGAGATATAGTATGTATTATATATATATATATATATATATGTATGTACGCAACGCGAATATACTACATAGCACTTCTTATTGGGAGATTAAAAAACATCAAACTCGCGACCGTCACCGCTCGAGATATAGTATGTATCTATATATATATATATATATGTACGCAACGCGAATATACTACATAGCACTTCTTATTGGGAGAGGAAAAAGCATCAAACTCGCGACCGTCACCGCTCGAGATATAGTATGTATCTATATATATATATATATATGTACGCAACGCGAATATACTACATAGCACTTCTTATTGGGGGAGGAAAAAGCATCAAACTCGCGACCGTCACCGCTCGAGATATAGTATGTATGTATATATATATATGATATTTGTGTTATATGTATATTAAATACCAAAGTCAGCAAAGTCATTAATGTTTTAAATTATTTTATCCTTATTCCTCCTCCTCTAATATTAGTACGGACAAAAAAATATAAATTGGTCATAGAAGTTATCACTTCCAACGTGTGGTCTTAAGCACACTATTTTTTTTTTTTTTTTGCTGTTGTGTTGTTTCAGCTGTCTGTTAATTAACATTAAACTCAATTAATTCAAAGTTATCTGGCTTTTGGTAACCATATTTCTACCATTAGTAGTTTGGTCAGTAAAAAAGTGTTTTCTGTACCTATATGCTTTTTTTCTTAATTTTTCCTTATAATTTAGCATCGCTTTTGTATTTTTACCTCTAATATTTAAAACCGGTAAAACTACCAAAGTCCTGTTCAAAAATTTTATTAAATTTGTTTTGAATAAAATAAGAAAATAATAATTAACTCTTCAAGTAATGTTTATTTATAAAACATAGTATAATCTATCGTGTGGAAACAAATTTAACACAGTGTAAATCTTTTATGAATTTACATTCACATTTGCAATTTTATTTTAGCTTCCTGTAAGGCTACGGCCACGCTAGGCGACCCGGTCGCCGCGACCCGGTCGCGGAGAATTTTTTATCCACGACCTGGTCGCGGGTAGGTGCCACACTTAGCGACAGTCGCGGTAACACAATTGTAAAAGATGAATTCTTTGAATGAGGATATGATTTCTAGTGATTGCGGAATATCTTCTGAATAATTTGCATGTTTTCTTGCTTCAATTGTCTTATTGAAAATGCTTTAACAAAATAAAAGAGTACGTTACTTATGTACATTATTTATGTTGAATAAAAACCTAGCATAAGCTTTTGGCTTTTAGTCTTAGCTCTATCTTTCGTTATTAAGTCAAAGCTTTTAGTCTTAGCACTAAGTACTTAATATTTGTTTAATATTTTTTAATTGCTTAAATCAAATAAAATTCTATTAAATAATGGATACTAATTAACTCATACACCGCCCTTTGCTTATATGAGCCCGTCACCTATCAAATACGCCACCGTAAACTTTATTCGTAACTTTTTATAGGCCTAATCATTAAACGGCTTAAAACTTTGTATAGGAACTCTATTTTGTAGAGTTTTTTTAATACAAATATTGTTTATAGGTACCTATACATTTTATTAAAATCACTTGAATATTTTTAAAGAATTTCAGTTTTTACGGAAGACATGTACCGTACACTTTCAGATATTGAAAACGCGTGTTCAGTAAAAGTAAAACCCCATTTTCTCTAAAATATTTACCAGATTTAAATAAAATTAATACTAGATATAAACAATACATGTTTAAACATACTGTACAAAAATTAAGTTCCTGTAACAATTTTTAGACCGTTTAACGACTAGGCCTATAAAAATATACCAATAATATTTACGGTAAAACGTGTTTGACTGCCTCCAACGCGCCTGTGAGTTATTATGAAAATTTGGTGAGTTATTAATCAAATGACGTTACAGAAATTCTAAAATACTGTAATTGAAAAACGTTTTTCATAATTTCTTAATCCTCAGTGACAGCACTAAAGCACGTAAAATAGGCCTTTGAACGTATAGCAAATGAACCTGGACTTGAACGTGCATTCTATTTCTCCTTTTTTACTTTGCGAATTTAATAAGTATTAAATTGTATAATAAGATTGTGTATTAAAATAATAATAAAAACTTAAATTCTTCATTCTTATCTTCATTTGGCAATTGCTCCCAACCCTCAATAACAATTGTAGCAATTTGACATCTCTATTGCTGTAACCCTTTAAATTTATATCCCAAAGAGGTCTACGAAAACTAATTTCATTGATAAAAATATCAGTGTCAAAAGTCATGGTTATCCAAAAAGAGAAAAGTTTTAACACTGAACTAGCATCAAAGCGCACATAAAGCAGGTGGAGCAGAGAAGGGTGGGGGAAGACATGTAGCGACCTGTCGGCAAGCGTGGCCGGCTCCATAAGATAACATGGGGAGCGTATTTGTCGCCGCAACGAGAAAACGCTCTCGGTCGCGTTCTATTTGCTGTCGCTGGTCGCGGGTCGCCTAGCGTGGCCGTATCTATATCATTCAATGCATTCCACTTTTTTCCTTTGTCGCAGCGACCAGTCGCGGCGACCAGGTCGCCTAGCGTGGCCGTAGCCTAAGGGTGCAGATAATATTCTTAGTTTTATAAGAAAAGTACTCATGTATATTATGTAAGAGACTGTAAACCTAAACACATTTTATGTATATCAAGGGATGACAAAAACAATTAAACCCAAGCAAGCTTATCACGAGAACCAAATACAGACGCTTGTTAGTGAATCATTCTAACGACACTCAAACGTCACAAAACTAAACAACATCACAATTTCAACTTCAATGCGACCAACCACTTTTTAGTTTTTGAAAGTTCGCGAGAGATAGCATGTACGCCTACCGGACAACCTGCTAAATCGCCGTGAGGTGTACAGGTACCTCCGTTTAAATATTTTCCTCTTTCTGGATGTCTTTCGACTTTGTATTTGTGACGGCGTTTGTCAGTGTACAGCCATTGTTTGTAAGGCTCACAATCGTATAGTACTCTCATTTGGATTTGGGATTTTTATTTCTTAATTAATTAATAGTGAAATTAAATGAGTTATTCTATAAGTATTATTCACTAATTGTGGTCCAAATTATATTATGTTTGGTCTTATTTTGAATACAATAATCTCATCATTATGTTATAAACTTTTTCATGCCGTAAAAGTTTAAGCATCGCTGGTTTTTAAACTTTTCGGCCGCCTCGACTCTGAATCATCGGTCTCTTAATTGTAGTCGTTCGCCGCGCTCGCGAAGCATCAAAGGCCAAAGGAGTGCCGTGAGGCTGGCAAAAGAGTGTCTGGTGCTCCCAAGTTGTATCATTTCGATTCCGGGCTGAGGTACAATGTGGGAGACTTTACTGTAGTTGGGTCGCATAGTCGAAGTAAAATTCTGAACCGAGAGTTGAATGAGTGTGATTGAGGGCATGGATGGTCCAGTGCAACGTTAACAAAACGTAAAACAAATTCATAAAAAACAGTACCGGAACGGCGTTCCGGCACCAGTGAACCCCTGGCTCTACCCAAAATACTCAAACCAGACCTCCCAATGAAATCACTTGTCAATTTTACAAGTGCTCCAGATTATTGAAAACTTTGGAAGAATAATTAGGAAGTACATCAAATTTGAAAACAATTACAGCCTAAAAACACCCAAGACTTGATTTCCAAAATTAAAAACACGAACATAAAACCTGGCTACATATTAATTTCGTTTGACATTAGCCTTTTAGATTTATTTAAATGTTTTATGAGTAACTTGTCAATTATAGAGGCTTTGTATCCATTTTTTGTAGCGATATATTTAATTGCGTCAAGTTCATCCTGGTAATCCTGTTGTTCTAGAGGTATGGTTATTAATCTGTGGATCATGCTGTTGTAGGCTGCCATTTTATGAGATGGTGGATGGTGGGACTCTGAGTGTATGGTGATATCGGTTGTGGTTGGTTTCCTGTAAATACTGAATTTGAAGGTGTCCTGTTGCTTTACTATTGTTAAGTCCAAAAAGTTTATGCTGCTGTCATTTTCGAAGACCTCTGAAACAGAAAACTAAGTCAATCTTTGTATCAACAGAATATGGCAGCATTCTTCCCGAGGTAATCTCATCCACTTTCAAAAAAAAATCAATAGAACAATCGCCTTCCGCACGAATAATAATATCAAAAAAATACTCCAAACCCAAAAACCAAGACCGTTAGAAAATCAAACGGGCGTCTATAAATTAACGTTCGATAGCTGTGATAAAATCTATATAGGCCAAACGGGAAGAGCATTCAAAGTTCGGTGTTCAAGGAACACCCGCCAAAAAAGACTGTTTCGGGTAACAAGTCCAATTACGCGTGTCACTTAATAGACGAAAATCACAGTTACTCAGATTTTGGAAAATACCTTAAACCAATAAAGATTTGCAATAAAGGCAAATTTATGAACGCTGTGGAAGAGTTTGAAACTTACAAGGCTTTTAAAGAATTAAACAAGAATAATGAACACCGATTATTAAACGACCAGCTAAATTTCGATTCGTTCACCCTATATGACACAGCGATAAGAATTCAGAAAGCCCGCGGCAAGTAATTGTAGATTAGAGCGTGGACTGATAGCATGCAGTCAGGCGATGTCCGGTTGTCATAAGATGCGCATGACTGTGTTTTTTAAATGTGTTGTGTTTTATTAACGTTTTGACAACCTCTATATATAGAGCGCTTTTCTGAAGATGGGATAGACGTCTTGAAACGTGTCAAAAGAACAACAAAAAAGAGGTCACTGACGGAAAAATAAAAGGTATTGTACTTTACTAGTTCCTAAAGCTAAAGATACAGCCTGTAACATCGATTCGAACACTATAATTCGTATTAACCCCATATGAATATTTTAAAACTACTGTTGAAGACAGTATATTTCAAAATTTTGCAGAGCAGACAAATTTGTATTTGTGTAAAAAAGAAAAACATGTTAATACCATGGGAAATGGAGCGATTGGTTATATTAAAGACCACTAAAGAATATCGTTGCGTGGTGGCCAATAGGATGGGCGCGCAGCGTTGCCGTATCTACTAGTCTCGAACACTCCTGGTATTTACCGCTCGATGCTTGAGCGCACAGTTTAAAGAATTATAAATCTGTTGAGTCAGGCGCGTTCAGTTAGAAGCGTGGGAAGAATGTGACAACTTCGCACTAAGGCGATTGGAGCGTTCAAGGTCTCGGTGTACACAAGCCCGTCCCTCAACGGTATTCTTTCGTGGTCTTTACTTTAGTATGCATTTTATGGCAGGAGTTGTCAGTATGCCTTCTTATCGAACGTACTGTGGAAATTCTAATAGGTACGCACCAATTGCTGACATTATGTGTAGAAACCGATTTCATAAATAAACACATCAATTAAAATAATAACTGTGTTTCTTGAGATTGTGCTAACTACGATAAGTTGTTCAAGGTTCAGAAATTTATTGATTCAGTGAAAACTAACATGAAAAAGCTGACGTAGGAAAGTTGACTGCAGTCGATGAAATTATAATACCATTCAAAGGTCGAACTCAAGTGAAACAGTACATAAAAATAAACCTATTAAGTGGAGTATAAAGATGTTTGTGGTAGCATCAGTGTCGGGTATAGTGTAAGAAATCTATACAAAACCGTAGAAGATTTTGGTTAAGGTATCAGTGGGGATATTGTAAAACGTCTTATAAACATTGTTATCCCAAAGCACAAGAACTGTAAAGTATTTATAGACAACTGGTTCACTTCAAATACATTGATCTCATCACTAAAATCAGACGATATTCTTTGTGTCGGTAGGCTAATGTACGAGCAAACCACCTTCCTGGCTGTATTTTTGAAGATGACAAGAAGATGCAAAATATAAAACGTGGTCGAACTGATTATAGCACTAATGGTATAATAGCTGTAAAATGGCTAGACAACAAAGTAGTTCAAATAGCATCATCATACGCTGGTGTGGAGCTGTATGATAAAGTGAAACGGTGGTCTACTGCAGGCAAGAAATACATTGAGGTGATAAGACCGAACACTGTGAAGGAATACAACTTGGCAATAGGTAGAATGGCTCTACACAACATACTTGTTGAGCTGTATAGAGCTATTTTAAAAGTAAAAAGGTTTTATTTGAGGGTAGTGCATCATATGTGCTGAATCAATATGTGGCTCCTTTACAAAAGAGACTGCAATTTGAATAAGGTAAAGCCCATTAGTTGTATTCAAAGCAGATATTGTCAATGGCCTTTCATTGGCGATCAAAAAGTCAAAAAAGAGAGGAAAACCTTCTTGAAAACTAACACCAGAACCATCCGAGAAAAGAAATCGGATTGGAAATGTTTCTGATGCGGTTCGTTTTGACGGGCATGTGGCATTTACCTCAACATTTATAAAAGTAGCAAAAGTGTGGTTTGTGTAAAATGTAGTCGATTGGGATGTTCAAAGTGTAATAAAGCACTTAGCTTGACAGCAGACAAAAACTGCTTCGCTAGTCATCACACAACACGAACTGTAAGGTAATTAGTTTGTAAAAATGTAATACATTTTTTTATTTTCAGCATTATTTTGTTCAGTCAATTACTAATTAATGCATAGAAAAAGATTTTCATTAAATAATTATATCCAATTCCTACATCCAACTGTTTTATTACCCACAGGCGCTATATAAAGTCAAGTCAAAAAAATTGTGTGGGTATTTAAAAAAAATTCTGAACAAATTTGTACGTATTCATTTACAAAGAGGTCTATTATAATTACTTGTTCGGACATTTGCCATCATTTGTGTGTTAAATTATCAAACACAACGTTTCGGGAATACAAATCAATTCCCTTTCTCAAGTGACTCAAACTAACGGTACAAAAACCCAGGCAACTAGGCCTATGTAAGAGTAAACAAAGTAAAACTACAAATTATTACTAACCTTAAATATCTACGTGATACATCTAGAGCTAAGACTGAGAAGTCAAACACACCAACCACAAACAAAACACAATTCAAACACTAAGCACACGCAATTGATGGCAAGCGTCTAGTTGACAAGTTGGAGAGAGACTGACAACTGGCCAGAGTGTTTAAGCGTGCCAAACAGGAAGGGGCAGTTCCCTATTGTTTCATATAGTTCAACTGTTTCGCACGGGACCGGGTTGTAACACCACGTGGTGATTCTACAGGTAAAAGTTCAGCATTTTTATTAGTCGGTAACATTTCTGTTTTATTATTAATATGGTTATTATAATCAGGTTTTAGTTCTTTTTTTAATAATGGGAGCCACATTGGCCTTACTTCAATGCTTGTTTGGCTGATAGGGTTGTCCGCTAGTTTTACGGTAAGGTGCCCAAATATCGTCCCCCTAAGCAAAATTCATAATTTTGAAAATTAGAATAGCCTAGACGTAAAAATTAACTAAAAATGCTTTTTAGCAGCTCTACTCTATAGCTATATAGACTAGTGTCATAACAGTGCATTATTAATTACCCTTACCACTGAATAAAGAAAAACAAAAGTAACTAAATTTTTCAAATTTAAAAAAAGGCCTCCTAATTCCGTCCCCCCTTACGTTTACAGTTCTTAAATTATTTAGTCTGGAACATTTGAAAATATTATACAGATAGCTTCAACAACATTATTTATTTACATTGGCATATTTCGAGATATACATGATGGTACATGAGCTAATTATTGCTTACTATAACTTGTGTAAAATGTGAAAATATGTAAAAATATAAAATTAGCAATCATAGCAAAAGTCACATACAAAGTTTTTTATTTTTGATAAAGATGAACACATTTCGTGACACCATTTGAAGCATTTGGTACACTTAACCCACTTTTCTCCTTGCTTGTCCTGAGAAAACCGTTTCCCGCATATAAAACATGGCACAAAATCATCATCGGAACTGTCATCATCATCAGTCGATATGAGGGGAACTTCACTTTCATCCTCACTGTCACTGGAACTTAAAACATATTTCTTCCTTGATTTCTTCTTGGGTGGGCTCTGAAGTGATGTTCCTGGCTGGTCTTTAGATTCAAGGTCGAGTCGTTTGTGCAAGTTTCTTTTGACGCTCTTCAAGGTGCTGTTTCTTATCTTGTGATGCTTTTAATGACTCCTTGTGCGGAGTTCCTGTCACTAAGAATGAAGTACCAGCTCTGGCAGAGGTGGAAGGTTGAATTGTAGGAACTTCCCTGATTTCTCTCGGACTGATCCGATCACTTTTTGGTAGGTTATTTGGGCAAATCCCATTACAGTAGAGCGTCGATAATCCGAACATCAATAATCCGAAACGTCAAAAATCCGAACGCGTCCTGAGGCAGCCCCTGCAAAGTTTTCGTTTTCGCAAATTCCAATTATTGCGTCGTTACAAATTTCACAAAAATCTTCATCGTGGTTTGACATTATTATCTCTTTTTAAACACTTCCTAATACCTGCTCTCAACGCCCTCACAGCAGACTGGCTGTCAGTATTTTCACTGTCACGCTAATAAGCTTCTTTAGAGCTAGCAATAAACATACATAAACTTCATTCATTTCTCTTTGTGTAATCATTATAACAGTGTGTCGTACATACAGTAGTGTACTGTACAGTATTTTTTTTTTAATTTTTCGTTTGTGTTAACTATAATGTACAAGTGAACTTTTAATTATGTACTGTACTGTAATTAAGAGTTACAAGTGTAATCATGTTGGCCCTACTGTGTACGTGCAGGTTCTTCTAAATCATAATATGTAAGTAGTCTTACATACTGTATTGTAATTACATTTCTGCTTGTACTGTTGAACCACTTTAATCGATTAAAGGGCACATATTTTAGCCTAAGTGGCATTTTCTTGGTTGTTTTCAAAAATCCGAACAAATTAATAATCCGAACCCCCTCGGTCCCAATTAGTTCGGATTTTCGACGCTCTACTGTATTAGTTTCTTCATTAGCAACCTCCTGCTCCTTAAGTTCTCTAGCCACAAAATCATGTTCTTGAAACACATCAGGGTTGAACGGATGAATCCCAGTTTTTTAAAACTATTGATAGCCGTTTCAAGTGTAGCAGCACGAAGATAGGCTTTGCAAAACAAAATAGAAACCTGGAGTTTTCTCACAACTCGGTTAGGATTGTTGTTCAATCGCCTTTGCGTATAGGGTTTTCAGAGGAAACATAAATGCCACATCAAAAGGTTGTAACTTGTCTGTTGAATGAGGAGGCAAGCAAACGATAGACACTCCAACTTCCCTTGCTCGGTCGATTCTAAATTTCGAGTGTGAGAATAGTGGCTGTCAAGGATGAGCACCACTGGTTTTGCTTTTGTGGGCCTAACAATAGAAATGAAATGATCAAACCATTTAAGAAATAAGGGTCCAGTAACCCATCCTGAATCTGAACACCCACCAATCGATCCTGGAGGAGCACCATCAAGTAGTTCTAACTGCCACCTTTTCTGTGGAAATATCAGTAAAGGGGGGACATATTGGCCCGCAGCTGACATATTGGTTAAGACAGTTGCCCCATGCTCAGCAGATGAGATTTTGTAGACTTGTTTTTTTCCTTTGCTGGTAATTACTCTGGTAGCCTTGTGTTGTACCATGGTTATGCCCGTCTCATCCACGTTAAATATTCTCGATGGATCAAAGTTTATTTTTTCAAGTTCTATCTTTAGTAGAGAACAAAATTTATCAGTATTGTCTTTAATAAACCCTTTAGCCCTAGACATTGAGAGGTTTTGGGGAGTTCTTAAGGAAAGTTGGACGTAGTTATGCAAAAAGGAACCATGCCACTCTGCCTCTAAACTGAGAAAAATGGCTTCAAAGTCGACAGTTGATTCTAATTCTGTTTGATGTGCTAGAATTGTTTTTTATTTTTTTTATTTTAAATTAATGATTTTAGTTGTTATTTTATAAAGTGAAATATATAAACTTTGGCAGAATTTTAAAATAATAAGGAAAATGTGGGTTGGTTCCTTTTGGTATTTTTTTCAATATTTACAGCAAATAGTGACCATGTTACTTGGTTCCTTTTTGCATTATAATATGATTTTTCGGAAAAAAATCATTAAAAAATCGAAAATGATTATTTTTGTTAATATTTTATATCAATCGTAGTTCTTTCCGTTTCACATATGATACAGTATACAAAATCGATGTAAATTTGAGGATGAATGAAAGTAGTGTTCCCCCATATGTCGTAGGTTGGTTTTTTTTTACATAATATATATATATATATACAGAAATACTACAGTAAAATTATGCAAAACATCTCAAGCCTTTAGATCAGGTAACTAGTCATATCCCGTCAGCTTGGAAGCGAGCCAACCACCGTTTGCTTTACTTCCGCCCTCATATCCTCAAACTACAGATATGAAAAGCTACCTGGTCTCACGAGATTTGAACCCGGGATCTTTTGATCAGAAAGACCCCACGTTACCTCTCGGCTACGAAGGCTTGTATGGAATCCAACGCTCTTAGCTACTTTACAAAGCAACCATATTGCCTATCTTGCACCTTTAGGCAGACCACCATCGTTATAAGCCTATCGTTAAAGTTATAAGCGACCACTATCGTTAAAGTTATAAGCGAATTCTTTTCTTCGGGTTAAAACTTTGTTATTTCGAAATAGTAGTAACTTTTTTATTTAGCAAGATATTGGCTTAAATTTTTAATAGAAGTATACAAAAAAATGTGTCTTAAAGGTCTGTTTTTTTTCTTAAAAAAAAAACAAAATAACAAGTATAGTGTGGCTTGATTCTTTTTTGCAGAAAATAAAACTCACTGAGCTGAACAATATGAGACAAATATCTCATTTTTCACAATTTTCCTTTTTTGCATAATTACGTCCAGTTCTGGATGACGTTTGAAAAATAATCTGACCCACTTTTTGCCAGCAGCCTTTGCTTCACTTGAAAATGGACTAGGGACTTGGTTCTTAATAGCTAACTGATAAGCCATTCGCCTAAGGTCGGAAATAGTCAACCCATAATAATGTGTTCCATGTCCACACAGTATTCCAATAGACTTTTGTCAAGATCAGCAGAAAACACTGGTTTCCTGCCAAAATTGGAATTCACACATTCCTCTGGGGAGGAACCAGACTTTACATAATCTTTTAAGGTAGCCCTAGGTACACTGAATGCTTTGGCGGCTGCTTCATATCCCATTTCCTTCGCTCTCACAGCAATAATAGCCTTTATCATGAAATCAGGATTCCAAGACTTCCGGGGTGCCATCTGCGTAAAAAACAAGTAAATTAATTTTTTTTTAATTAATAGGCCCCTATGCTAATGTAAAAATTCAAAAATGTGAATTTTTATTTCATTAAAAATTACTTGCTTATTACAAAGGTATTTACTTCTAAATTGAATTCTTAGATAATAAGTTTTAAAAGTAAGGAAATATAAATAGCTGCAACAAAAATAAAAAAGGATGAACTAAAGGAACCACTGATCCGTCCCTAAATTTAATGAATTTAGGCCCTAAATCCGTCCCCGGGAAGGATTTGAGATTCTTGAAGGGGATGAATTTAAGACTCAATCTATGTAAAACATGGCGGCTGCTCCTAGCCTAACGATGAAACTTTATGAACATTTGAAAGTTTTAATAGTAAAATAATATCCCAATCTACAATTAAAAAAAAACTTATCTTAAGATATCCGAATACACAACTGAAGTTGAATAAAAATTATAACCACCTTCTTCTTAAAATAATTACTGAAAAATACTGCACTACAATAACAAGCTTCTGCACTTCCACACTGTCAATGATAAACTGGGCAATACTGAAATGTTTTATGAGATTTCCAACAGGTTGCAGCACTTTCCACAAGATCTGCCATAGGGGATGAATATAGGCAAGGAGACGGATATTGGGCACTTTACCTTATATCTGTTTCTTCGAATCAGGCTATTCAGGCACGAGTGACCTTGAGCCCCATCCATTCTATTCCTCAATGTCAGATACCTAAGGATCAAAAGAGCATTGATCTTCGCCAAGTGCAAATGGAAGACTCCATTGGCGTTTTGTATCTCACAGATACAGCACGTGTAAACTTGTAAGTATCCCTAAATGTTTTATTTTACCTCTTCACATACTCTTGTAGTATAAGCCTGTGGATTTCTTTAAACGTCTGGTCACCCCTCTTCGTAACTCAGGTCAAAATGTCAATGCTAACAATAATTGGTTTAGCGACACTACTCTCTTTCCCAGCTTGTCAACAAAGTAGGGCTTATTCTATATGAGGACTTTGAAGAACAACAAATGGCAAATTCCTAGAAAAATGAAAGTATTTTTGCATTCAATAAAGAGGGCACTATGGTTTCATATGTTCCACAGAATAAAAAGAATATCCTTCTGATTTCTAGCATGCATATGGATGGCATAATTGATGAAGAAAGTGGGGACAAGAAAAAACCAGAAATTTTTACTTATTGCAATTACTACAACATCGGTATGGACATGGTTGACAAAATGTGCTCAGTATACAATGTCCAAAAATGCACGAGAAGGTAGACAGTGGTCATATTCACCACAATTCTAAACGCTGCTGGAATTAACAGCAAAGTCATTTGTTTTGGAATGGAAATGAAGGGCCATCCCGCCCAGGTTTAATTCAGGAACTGGGAATAGAGCTCATAAGGGATGACTTGATTAAGCAATCACTGCTCCCCCAATTGTCATGTGCCATCAGTATTTGTATTCCAGTTTATATCATATAAATATGTGAGCCCCTTTGAAACTGATTTTTTATAATTTTTGAAATGTAATGTTGCACTATTTATTCCTAGATGCTAGGTTATGTATCACTTAATAATGTAATAAATTAATAATATTTTAATAGGGCCATGTACTTTACAATAGGAAAAAGGTACATAGTGAAATCTATAAATTTAAAGGGATCACAAAGTTTAAAAATTGTAAAAAATAGGCTAATAAGGTTGTAAAATTCAAATAAGATTTCCATGAAAAATTTGTAAATAAAATTATTCATAATGATAAAAGTAATATGTTTAAATGTAAATATTTAAATAATAATTGAAATTTTATATATAAGCTTAACTTCAAATTTAGGCCTACCTTAAACATAACTCACTTTACTGTACCGTAATAAATAGGCCTATCATAGGTCTAACCTAAATTATTTATATTTAAAATGAAATAGGCTAAGACTATTAAATATTTTAGAATATAATTTTATTTAAAAGATAAATCAATGTAAATATTTAAATAAGAATTGATTATATATAGTATTTAAAATAAGGAAATAATAAAAATACATTAATTTTACTTTAATACTACGGTAGTAATAAATTGACCCCAGCTTTATTTATACTGGGATCAAATATATACTGGGGGAGTGGGGACTGGGCGAGTGGGCGCTCTCTTCCCAACGGCATCTTTATTGTACATTCTTATATCTAAATTCTAAAATAATATTCCCCACCTTCAAGATGTAAAAAAAAGTTGGTAATACCGGATGTAAATCAGACGTGTTCTTGATTCGAGTAACAGTTATCAATTTATTATCAGTATCATCATAGAATACAAACAATATAATAATATTATTGTTGATGAATTATTACAGCCATTTAGATTAACAATTTTCTTACTGTTAATAAACTTCTAAATAATATTATTCTGTAGTACTTTAAGATTTAATTTGATAAATTATAGTAGACATTTTAAAGATGCAGAGTAGTTGCGTGAATATTTAAAAACTTTGCATAAAAAACATGATTTTTACTGTTTAGGAAATATAAAACAAATTGAGTGGAAAATAATTATGTTTTTCAATAATTTTAATATTTAGCTATTCTCAAATGGTCAGTTGTAATCTGCATAGTGAAAATACATGCAAGTATTTCTCATAAATGGAAGAATAAATTCATAAAACGGAAACAATAATCGGAAGTTGTATAGTAAATAAATATCACTTAACATTAACATTTAACAACTAACCAGTCAAATGCAGTTGGAATTTTCAATCCAAAGCAGGTTGCGAAGATTAGAACTAAACATTGATTATGTAGACCTTAGGTCTATAATCAAAATTGAAGTTCTAAGTTACTATTATTAATTTATCGATTTACCTCTGCACTATTCGCTTTTCTTCCTATTTTCATTATTTTATAAGTCCAACTGGCATAAAGTAAAAACTAAAATGATTAAAATAACAAACTTGTAATGTAAGTTTCCGATTGCAGCGGTTGATGATATTAGGTACTAACTTGATATATAAAATAATATGTTATACAAATTTTAATTAACTTTGTGCCTGACGAGCAAGATTAATAATAATACACTCATTTTAACACATATACGTTTAATAATCAAATGCGTTCTAACCACAAAGTCGTCATCCACGGTGATACTTGAGCTACTTGCATCTAACAACTTATAACTGAGTTGACTTGTTTTTGAAATGCGATGGATTAAACGGAATAAACCTTTTTTATAAGGTCTATAATTAAAGATTAAACGTATGTGTGTGAGAAAATTAGTATATTGTTATTATAATATCATAGATTTTAGATTAGTGAGATTTTGATACTAGCTATTTTATCTGTGACTGCTAAAACTATCGATCTGGTCATGTAATAATAATGACATAGAGTGATTGGACCGTGGTCTACCTCCAACCTCCAATCTCCAATGGTCGCTTTTTGGTTATGCCTGTTGTTAAAATGTGGTTTTAGCCTAATATTTTCTTTTTGTTGTTATTAAACGTTCATGAATATATGTATAGTGAATTGTCTTTCCATTTTTAATAGCAAAGAAGTTAGATAAAGTGGTGTAATTTATGATTTGAGTAGGCTATATAAATCTGATGTCTTTTGTACCGTGGTAAATATTTTAAGGCTAAAGATACAAAACAATCCATCCATGGCCGATACAAACTTTAGCCCTCACAGGGTGTTTATTGTCAATGGACAACCCATATTAATACAAAGTGACTCTAGGATGAACTCTGTCAGTAATATAAGTGCTGATATTTTGCAGCAGGCTTTGCAAGATACCAGTCATTCTGAAAACATTGCAGTCATTGATAATAGTTGTGGAAATTTTTTATCTTCTAAACAGGAGGAGGAAAACAATGATGAAAGCAAAGAGTTTGTTGCTATTTTGGGAGATCAGGATGCAGATGACTCTCCCACCATCCATTTAACCCTAGAACAAGCAGCAGAACTAGGATTACATTTCGAAGTTGACAATGGCGAACAAACAAGTTTAAATCCAACTGATAGTGTAGAAAATGTTGCTACTAGTACCAATTTTGTTATTTCAAGTAATCAGAACAAAATATTGTTTGGCGATACTGACAATCATAATTTGATTACCCAAATTTCTGCTCCTTCAAAACTTGACGATTCTAGTAATTATATTCAGCATAGTAGTACTAACAATTTGCCAACACAAACTCAAATTAATGATGGACAAAGTCAACAAGTCACTCTAATACCCCAGTTTATTAATGGTGCAATGACATATACTGTGCAATTACCAAATGCAACTAGTAATGAATTTCTACAAATAAAAAATTCAGCTTTTCCTTTACAAGCTAATGAACAATGTAATATTCTGTCAAGTACTCCCGCTGTCTGTGCTTCTGATTTTAGTTTAGGAAATTTATCAACATCCATGATGTCCTTAATTCAACCAACTAGGCCTATAACTACATCTCAAGTTGGACTTTTATCCACTAATTGTATTGAACCAATAATGAGTACTGGAATTGAATCAAGAATGAATGCACCATCTGCAAATTCTCCAAAGTTAGCCTACATTCTTCCACATAGTTTACCCCTAGATTCTTCCCCTCTTGATCCTGTAAAGCAAAACTTATTACTTCCATTTCAAAACACACCATTGCCTCAAATTAAAGACTCTGTAAAAAAACCAAGAATTCTTTCAAATGGCAGTTTGAAACAAGAATCAGTTCTAAAAACTATGTCATTATCAAATACTAATTCTATAAATAGTTCTACAAAACAACAAATTTCTACTGAAATTTCAAACATGGACTTGCCAGAGTTAACTAGGCCTTGTTTGAACTCTAGAATCGCTCAAGTTCCTCAGACAAAAGAAATTTCTAGACCTATTTCACAACAAAAAGTAAGAGAAATAAAATTTTTAAATTCAAATAAGGCCTCTATTCAGACCAAAGATGTTGATGCTAATACTACTATCATGGCATCATCAAAAACGTAAGTATTTATTATTGGTTTTTTAAAGATTCTAAAGCTTATATTTAATATACATTAAGCTACTTTCTAATAAGCAATTTGCTGATGTTCCTTTACTGTCCTTTGTCAACAATTTAATAAATAGATACATGTCTATTTCTTGTCATTACATGCCTAAGAGTTGGAATTAAGAAAGATTTCAACATTTTTGGAGTGTACGCTACATTCCGTACATGCACAACATGACTGTTAGTAAGTTAGTAGTCGGTAAAAATAGAGGACGCGATGACCATAGGTTTTTCAAAAAAGAATTCATATTCTGAAAGAACACGTTAAACTGACTAAAAACACCAAAAATAAGAAATAAGTAGGCCTATTATAGAAAATACAAGAGAAAACTCTTAAATATAAAGATAATTTTTTTATTTTTGATACGTTTGCATTAAATAAAAGAAACAAATCAGTTAAAACATAGGTAGGCCTAGGCCTACCAAAAAAATAAACAATAAGTTGACTAAACAAAATTAATTAAAGAAATCACGTAAATTTAGCCTAGGCCTACAAGTTTGTATTTTAATGTCTTCTGAACAAATAACTGGAACTTTAATTTCATTAACCAATTATTAGGCTATTTGTTGCTCATTAATTTCTATAGGTGTAGGCTTATTTTTAAACCAACTTAGATTTATAGTTATATGAGGACTAGCACCAGAATCTATGTACAACACCAATCTGATTTGTTAAAGATACCATTTAAAAATACAGCAGTAAAAACATTTGATGGTTTAAAATTAGGTCTATTGCTTGTTGAAAACAAATTGGGGTATTTATTTTTTAGATGTCCAGGTTGTTTACATTTACCTATAGCCTACAATTTTAAGTTTTTAAAAATATTTAATGTAGGCCTACTAGTAAGTTCCCATGAAAAATCACAGGCGGATTAATTAGATACACATCAGAAATACAAAATACTATTTAAACAACACACTTTACCTAGGCCTACCTAACTATTTAGACGGGAATTTTTAACTTGGTAAATGTGTAGGCTGCAATTAATTATAAGGACTATAAAACTATGAATAGGTATTTGTTAAGATTTTGTGTTTATGTATATTATTATATATATATAGGCTATTTAAACAAAGATAAAAATATTATCTTTTAATTGCCTTTTATTTCATATTGATAGATCAAATGATTTAGAAGTTATTAATATTATAGGTTACCGGTATATTATTGATTACCGGTAGTGTTGTAAACATAACCCCAAAGTAAAATCTACGCTAGGTTTTGTTTGTATATTACAGATTATGGGTGAAATTAGCTGTTATATTATTAAGTTAAATGGATGATATTTGTTTACTTTAGCTTGTCAATCGAAACTACTATAAATAAACAAACCTTAACTTTTTTCTTTATAAATATAGTATTTGTACACTTCACTGATGCCGGGAAAGCAATATTTAACCATCTTCAACACATACAAAAACTTTCAAATCAAATGTTCCTTATGTGAATTTACACTGTAAAGAGCCGACATGTTTTTCTCAGCGCTCTCCCAACGTTGCCGGATTCCTCTTGTTCTTTTTTGTGTAGAAACAAACAGTTTAGCCAACTCAACTAGAAAGTTGTACATATAAGCCTACGTTTTTAAAGTACAAACATACTGTGACTAAACACTATAGGTTAGAACCGTTTAGGTTTTTTTTTTCTTTTAATTATATAATGTGATAATAACGAAATATAATCATACTATTATCGGCGAGATTAAGTAAAAAGCAAACATACTGTGATTAAATAGTAGGCTACCTATAGGTTTAGAACCTTTTAGGTTTTTTTCTTCTTTTAATTATAGGCCTATAATGTGATAATAACGATGTTTTACTAGTCCATAGGTCACCGATTTATACACACCCCATTCAGTACAATTACATATTGTTCAATTTGGCAACGTTGATGTAATTCCATTTTAATAACGGAGTTATACTGTAATTTCTATTGTTCTTAAAGGTACGATGTTATTGTTTTCGTAATTTACGTTTTGTTACATTATTTTCTAATTTTCTTGCTTGGGGTTAATTTTCTTGCTTGGGTTTATTTTCTAATTATTTTGGGGTTAATATTGTTTAGTTTATTTAATTCTTACACGTTTGGTGTATGTGAAATGATTTATTTTGTTATAATTAGGTGAAATATTGCTGAAAAGTCACAACTTAACCTATACAATTTCAACTTTTATTTCTTTCATAATTCCTAAAAATATTATTTCCCGGGAAAATTTTTGTAGTTTTTACAATCAGTTTGATGACTTGTGTTCTTTCATATTATTTCAAATTCCCTTAGAAATCGATTGACAAGTTAAAATAAATTTTTACCAAAAGGATATTTAGGTCTATTTCTTTTTTAAATGTTACTCCACGTACGCTCGTACATACACTCGCTTTTATAGGAGTTGATTACTGCAACCAACACTACATTGTTACCATGCCAACGAGCTTTACTAGTAGCAAATGCACTACCTCTTTTACTGACATCTATTTCCATATCAAGTAACTTTGATTTTATTTAATCTGTGGCAATACAAGAATTTTCAAAATGTTCAATTGAAATGAACATCGGTGAGAATTTATCAGGTAAACCAGCTAATAATATAACTACCCGATCCATTCGTCATCAATATTTAAACCTGTACCACACAATTTCTGACCAGTTTCAACAGTCTGATTTACGTATGCTATCATTGAATCACAATTTTCTTAACATTTTGAAATCAAACTACAAATGAAGTAATTTTTCTACTAAAACCAGAATCATCAGACAACAATTTTTAGCTTAGTCCTCAACTGTAGTTTTTGCATCTTTTATATAGATGTTCAAAAATGTATCCATGCCCCTGGGGTCATGTGTTTTAACTTCTTCCTTGTTACAACTCGATAGATTTTCAATTTGCAAAAGCCTAGTCACTATAGTTTTTCTGTCCTTTCAATGTAGGGACATTCTCTATCTAATTTGCAGCCTTTCTTGTGTAATAGAAAAATGTATATATAATCAAAAATATAATGTGTCGGCAACAAATTATTTTAATATTGACTGATTTCATATGATTGATTGATTTGACTAACTGATTAATGCTTAACAGATTTATGTGTTATTTGTAGACTATCTGATCCTGAAGAAACAAACAACACCAATAAAGTACAAAAGACCATAATGTCTTCAAAAGTCGTAGACTCTGTACCACAGGAAGTATCGGCTGCTTTTAGTCGGATCCCAGTTAAAAGTGATTCTAAGAAGCCGCTGGGATCAAATGAAAATCCGATACAGTTGGTCCAGCAAGGGCAAACATTTCACAGGTTAGTTAAAACTTAAATTTATATAGATATTAGGCGGCCTTGTATCTGTGTTAATTTACCTGATTCGAAAGTTCAAGGTACCTTGTTCAAATCTCTACAGATGCATAGTAAGAAAAAAGTTGATTTCATGCAATGTTAGCCATTTCTTGCTTTTTGAAATACAAAATAAATAAGGGTTTTATACACTAGTTTGTTTTTGACCCTTTGATGAGTGACAATTTTTAATAATAATGTTAGAAATAAATTCTCCTTTTGTATTGTTTTATCAATGTAGCTTAGTACCTAACTCAAATAGGCCTACATTACACTGATAATGGTATTTAGTCATACAAAAGTAATTAATACAACATCAATGAACAGGGTTTGAAATCCATTAGGCCTAAACCTTTTGACATTTTTCCATTGCTGATTGCTTTCCATCAAGGTGAATGCCCCACAAACATTCCTTTTTCATATTATGAAACAATATTTTTTGGTTGGTACTTAGGCTCTGTATTTAAAAAATATTTTTCAAAGTCTACAACATGTTAAAGATTAATTAAAGTGTGATAAAATATTTATTTGATCAAAAAACATCAAAGAACTTTGATATTTTGATCATAATTATGTTCATTTTTACAAGTTAATGATTTTTTGAAAAGGTTTTAACTCATTTCTCTGAGCTAATTTCAAGGATCCTGTTCAAATATGTAGTAAAAGCTTGTGAATTTTTTTTTTAAAGTCAAAAAACTAAAACTTTAATTTATTTTGTATTACAGCATGCAAGCATTAACACCAGAACAGTTAAAGAAGATTATGACAGTTCTTCAGCAGAAGCATATAGACACTGCATCTCCGAGTAAAAATGTTCTGTTTGACGCCGAGACAAATACTAGGATTATATACAGGTAAAATCTGTCCCAGATGTTACTATTGTTCGTTGACTTTAAATTAATTTACTTTTGTTTTGGGAATTACAGTATGCACTAAAATAAACAGAACTGCATACCTGCCAACTCTCCCGATTTTAGAGAGGAAGACTACCGACTTTTTTACCCTTCCTCCCTCGCTTCCTTCTGTTATTCGAGTTTCCGTATTAATTTAACCGAGCCAAGTAAAAAAACCTTGTCAAAATCAATTCTGTTAACTTACAAATAAATGTAAGTTAACTGAATTAATTTCAATAAAGAATTCATAGCTTGAGATTATTTCTCAATAAGTGAATTTATAAAAAAAAAAACTTCTGTGTTTGATTGATCAGAAAGAAAACAAAACTATCATTTGCCTTGCACATCCTGAAAACATTTCTGCTCCTTAACGATCGCAATAGTATGGTGACCTTTAGCGAACGGATAGTATAGTGAATGATGAAGCCTTTAATACACATTCCTCCTCGCGGCATCGTATTTAGGTCTCACCATCCATTCCCACGAGTTGTATCTTCCCCCTGCTACTTCTTTTGTTTTTAGTTGGTGTTAAACTTTGTGATTGAGAGTGTCATTATGAGTGGAAAGCGAAAGTGTGTTGTTTCATCTTAAAATAAAAAATGGGCAGCAATTAAACGATTAGATGGAGGTGATTCAATAAGAAAAGTGGCAAGTGATTTACGTATTGGGAAGTGACCGTCGGGGATTGGAGGTGAAATAGGTAGGAAATTGAAAAGTGGTTATCTCAATGGTATTCAAATAAAGAAGAGCAGGCTAGACAATCAATGAAAAAAAATGAGCATGAAAAAACTTTAAAGGCATTATTTTTGTGGTTTTTATTGCAATATCTTACAGTATACAATTTCTTTAATTTTAGTATATTATCAAACCGTCTTTGTTTATTTATAACTATACTAGTAGTTCTGTGAACAGTAGACCTCGCTCGTTGAAATAACAAATGTGGTTTTGAGCTTAGGTTAAAAATAGTGTCCCAGTAAGGAAGAGGAAGTAAGCACAAGGTTTAGCCAGTGAAACATTATTTACAATTCCCACGATTCCGGGATTTCTAGTTTTCGTTTTTATTTCTTTTCTTGAGCTTTAACTGCTAAAGATTTTCTTTTAGGAGCATTGTGCTTTATTTAGATTAATATGCGTAAGATAGCTAAAAATATCGCGTTATAGAGGGACAACATACAATTAAATATTTACATACTTAATTAAATAACTCAAACTTAACAATGTATCATAAGTTAACTTAAGTTCCATATCATATTCCAATATTAGAAATAATGAAAACAAACGATGTTAAAACATCGCGTTAGTGATTTCAACCCATGTACCAACACTTCCCACGGTGTCCTACGGTCATTTTTTGTATGTCCTTTATCGCCACGAGGTTTCATTTGTTTCATCTCATTTTGTAATTCAAGTAAAGCTAAGTCAGATACTTTTATGAAATTTACAATGATAATTTACAGGTTTACAGTTCAATTCTTTGAATTATCCTCTACACTTTCTTATAATAATATGTAATTTTTGGGCAAATGATATATTCCTGAATTACTATTCAAAATAGGCCTAGTTTTGTTAGCAGTCTTGTAATAGGAACATAAAAACTGGTGTTTTCAAAATAATAAATTTGAAATTGATAAATATTTTTATACAATTCTATTTAGAACTAAATTACGAAACTTTTTTACATTTATGAAAAAAATTACAATAATTTTTACTACTTTTTATGTAGGCTTAAAGTTAAACATTTTCCTTTCGTTACTGAACGTGATTGTTTCTTGAGCTATAACTTTCTTAATTTTACTTCAATAATTTTTTTTACTGGCATGTATGAATTCTTTAAACCTTTATCTACAAAAAAGCTATGGAACACTTTTAAATTGGTTTAGAATAAACGTATAAAAACATGGTTGAAATACAAAAACTTGGACGATTTTTAACAAATTCAAAGTTTATGGCCATTTTGTGAGCTTACCGTTAGAGATACGGAAAAAAATCAAGAATACAATTTTGTTTAAAATTTAATTTTCTATTGGCAAAATGTTATTAGTTTTTAAATTCGACTTACGGTTAAGCCACAAACTGGCTTTGGAAAAAAGCTTACACTGAGAGAAACGGTCCGGCCGCCATTTTTATTTTATTTAAGGGGTTAAAAATGAAAAATGGAAAAAACCTTATATATACATGGCTCAGCCTAGGAATAAGGAACATTCATGCAAAAAATCATCAAAATCGGTCAAGGCGTTTGGCCGTAATCGTGAGACAGACATACAGTCACACAGACGAAATGCCGAACGGTTGAGTTAAAATGGAGACCTCGCTTACGCTCGGTCAATTATTTAAAGCCAAATAAAATAGATTTTGAAGTAAATATGGCTCTAAATCAACCTATAGCGACGAAAATGATACGGGAACTCGCATCTCAATGGTTTTCTCAAGGCCTACTATATTATCGGAGGTCTGTCCGGTCGGATAATCGAGGTTCTACTGTATATCATAACTATTTATTAAGTAACAACCTCTAACATAGTTGCTGGCATTCTGGTGCTTTTGGGCTATACTACCCCCAAGTATTCATAAGTGTAACTCTAGCCCTCCCCATGGCAGACTGCCCAAAGTGACGTTCTCTCAGGGGCAAAATGCAACCATTTCGAACCTATGCGAGAATTTGCATATTCAGTTATTTAATACACTTAAAATCATCTAATCGTAATAAAACCGGCACCGTTAGAAAGGAAATCAACTAAACTAATTAATTTTTGTATTTAATACTTTTGCATTAAAGTATATTTACATACGTAATCATCATTTTAAAATATGCAGATCGGGTTACAGCGGTTTCTGCACGCGAATTTGCATACAATTGTACTGTTATTTCCCACTTCTTACACGTCCAAGACCATCTACAGAAGTATTTCTATCTAGGTTATAAATATACCATTGGATTCGTCAAGATTTTATCTTTCTAATAGTGCCTTCCAATCAGATGTCAATGTTTACACGAATTATGACGAAGATTTCTGTAAACCCTTGCGATTGGACAGTTTTCAACCAATGAAACAGGCACATTTTTGTCAACCGAGATAACGCCTACAATATCATATGTTTTGACAGATTTCTTTTCACCATTTTGTAGAGAATAGTTTGATCTTTCTAACGGTGGGAAGTAAACTAGAAATAACCAGTTTTTTGTTTGTACAGACGGCAGTGAAAAGTATATAATTAGGACAATCTGGTGAGACCGTCTAGCGCGTGGGTTCCCACGATATTCATATGACCCTTCCTGCGACCGGCGACTTTTCATTACATTGATGTCATTTTGTTATTCAAATAAAGATAACTCAAACACTTTTCTGAACTAAGGAAAGACTAGTATTCCGTTCTTTTCTGTGATTTATCCTCTACTAATAATATTTCATTTTTGGGCAAAGCATATATTAGTAAATTACGTTTCAAACTAGGCCTAGTTGTGTTAGCAGTCGTGTATTTGGAATATAAAAACTGGTTTTTTTGAAAATAAGAAATTTGAAATTGATAAATGATTTTATACAGTTCTATTTAGAACTAAATTACGAAACTTTTTTACGCTTACGAAAAAATTACAAAAAATGTTTATTACTTGTTATGTAGGCCTAAAGTTGAACTTTTTCGTATCGTTACTGAACATTTTTTGTTTGTTGAGCTAATAACTTTTACAATTTTACATCAATACATTTTTTAATTGCATATATGAATTCTTTGATCCTTTCTCTACAAAAAAGGTATAGAACACTTTTGGATTGGGATAGAATTACTATTTTTGGCGAATTTTTTTAAATATGCTTGCAAAACACTAAAAATCGTCTCGCCAATTTGAGCTATAACCAGGGCAGGTCTAGGGTTAAAGACGTTAAGCAAAACAAATTTTGAAGTCATCTACAATCAGTCCTAATAACTTTCTCCATTATAACACTAGTTAGGCTAGCTATTAATTATATTGCACTCTACATAAAGTACCATATTGTCATGGTAACAGCGCTAGCAACGTGCACGTTTGTTTACTATTGCAGTTAATTTCTATTTTCCCCGCTTCCTTTACTTTCCATTGAATTGTCTTAGTTTGTTAACATTTAGATCATGTCTATTTAGTGTGAAAAACAAGTGAAATGCTTTAGTTTTTGACCTGCCTTTAAATAAGAAGTGGGAAGAGCTACGCACTAAATGTGGCATACTTAAATACTTGAATGTTTTTGGATAAAACAATCATCCATTATAACGAATCGTCCGTTGACCCCCTCCCCCCCCCCCCCCACTAAACAAAAAAAAAAAAAAAATATGGAATTTTGAACTGTTTTTTTTTTTAGTAAAAATTGTGAAAATTATATTAATTAATTCTTGATTTTGTAGAGTTGTGTGCCCTGAAGAATTGTACTTAAGGAAAAAGAATGATGAGAACGTTCCTCTAAAGAGACGAGGAAGACCGAAAAGAGTGCGCTTAGTGAATAACAATAACCAAATAAATGGTTCTACAGAAGGAGATGGAATAGTAGAAGAAGAACAACCTCGTAAAAAATCTACGTTTTCCCGAACTAGATCAGGGCGACTTTCTAGACCACCTAAACATATGGTTCGAGATTACAAGAGAATAATGAAGTTGGATGGTGAGGAATCTGATGGTGCGTACTCAGATTATCATAGTGATCATCAGGAGGAAGAACCACTAGCACCTGCAAACCTTTTACCTGGTAATTAGCTTTTTTGTTTATGTAGAATATTCCTAAGTGATTGGATTGGTATTTTAAACGGAACCTGTATTATTCATTTTCTAGATTAAATTTTTTTTTAATTAAAATTGATTTGAAATAGTACATAATTTAAAAAAAAAATGATTATAAAAACTTTATTATTTGCATTTGTTTTACTCATCTGATGTGAGTTGTTAATATATCAACTTAAACTTTTGATCAGATTTGTGCCTGTAGAAAATACATAATTATTATAAATTAATTCGCAGTATTCTTTCAAAAGAGGAAGTTAGTGTTTATAATATATTAAGCCATATTTCACAAATAAAACTTGAATATTCAATAGTTTAACACAAAATTTTTCATGTTTAAAATTATTAAATTACTTTAAGGCCAAAAACCTGAGCAGTTATTATTTGATTTTTTATAAGTTTATGCAAATACATATTTACACAAAGTAAATTTTGGTCTCTGTAGATTGTATCAGATACTTTTATCAATTACAACCTTCCAACTAATACCAGTGTTTTGTTGATTTAGTTTCATACAAAATCGGTACTGACATTCATCTCTAAAAATTTAGAGTTGACTGAGAATTATAAATCAAAAGGGGAAAATATTTTCTGTTAAAAACAAAATGTTGTAAAAATCGTTGTTTTGGTAAAATTTTAAGCTTTAAATTGATGTATTTCAATTCTTTTTACATTTATTATTATCCTCAACTGTTTAGACTGGCGTTAAATTTGTTTAACCCTTAGGCCGGCCACACACTGCAGCAGTCAAGGCGGGCAAGGCGACGTAAGACAGGTCGCTCGACTTGCCTTGTCGCAAAGCGAACACACACAGCAGAAGGCGAGGCAAGTCAAGGCACCAAAGTTTTGGTGCGGTTTCACAGTCCAGTACAGAAAGTACAGAGTGGTAGAAGTCACATGACTTTGCGCATGCGCTGAACGCTCTGACTAAATGACTTTCGACGAAACATAATTTTTGACTGCTTCACTTTTTGACTAAAGGCGCCTTTCCGCCTCGCCTCGCCTTGTCTCTTGCAGTGTATGGTGCTCCGTAAGCGCCTATGGTTTCTCTGTCGCTCAAGATGCCTTTAGTCAAAATGCCTCGCCTCGACTGTTGCAGTGTGTGGCCGGCCTTAACGTGCGGCTAGCGCCTTTAAATGCGGCATGACCCAATATCTAGGCGTGGTTAGCGCCTTTAAACACAAATACACAAACTCATGCTTAGATAATTCCATAGTTGACGAAACTTCTAATAGAGTGCAGATAGATGTTTTTGACTATGTTTAGACCAAATAAAAAATGTAAGCAATGTCTGTGACGTATTATCGGTCTATGTTCTGTCGCCAGAGCAAATGAGTCTTCTATCGCAAGTGTTCATACTTACGCTTATAGACGCAATCTGTCTCACTCAGCTGTTCCTTGTTTGTTTGTAAGCTGACTCATATTCATGCCGAAGTTTTAGTTTTGTATAAGTTCTTGTTTTTTTTAGTTTAGTATGTAATTATTTTATTTTTAGACAACAATAAGTATTGCTTTTATAAATTTAGTTTTTGACTAATTGTAAATTCTACTAAGTTTAGTTTAAAATTTTTTTTATTCTTAAAAAAATATTTAAAACAAATTTAAAATTAGTTGAGTATTTTTTGTGCGTACTACTTAACCCTAAAAATAAAAATTTAAAAAGAACATTGAGAAAATAAATATATATTTGTTAACTCTAAATAAGCGGTAGCCCATATTTTAGCTTAGCGCTTTAAGGGTTAAATCCATATAAATTTCAATTACCTTAGAAACTCAGTACAGATTCACATTCTTCAGTATTTCAAATCACAATTTTGTGTTGTAAACTGGAGAATCATTAAGTTCTTCCCTAAGTTTAGATCACTTTCCTTAAATTAAAAAAATAATAAGTAGGAATCAAATTTTGCTTTCAAAGAGATACACAACTCAGGTAAATTTGGTTCTCTTAAAGTTAAACTACAACTATTGATACAACTAAGATATATATATAGATAAATATCTTTTTATAGTAGTCGGAGCAATTCTTGATTATTGTAAAAACACTACAGCCGGCTCTGTTCACAGCCGGCTTCTTCAGGAACACAAAAAGCATAAAAGGGTATCTATATATATATACACGTATATCAGCTTCTAAAGCGAGAAATTATATAAAATCTATTCGGTTTTATAAAGAATATAATAAAGTATGCATATCATCTTTGTACATATTTTTTGTTTGATATTCATTTTTGGTGCCAAGTCACAAATAAATATAATAATATTAATTACCTTGTAGGTCCGTCTTGTGACTTCAAGAGAGTCGATTCTTGACTGGTTTCGGGGTCTTGACCTCATCATCAGATAAGCCTTATTTCACTGATATGAGCTCATCAAACATTAAAAAAAAACACATACACTAGAACACGAAAACCATCAACGTGTCTGCCACCGTAGTGCTCTCTGTCATGTCTGTCATATAGGGTATTTGCTTTGTTTGCCTATTTTTGTCATTATTGTTTAAATTGTGATAAAACACCATTAGTTTGTAAAATTAGAGCAAGTAGGATTGGGTATTTGTTTCAGTTTTAAATTTTTGAAATTTTGTTTCACTTGTGATTCTAAACTAATATTTTGTTAATTAGTTCTAATCATATTTATATATTGGTTTATTTCCTGGACATTTAATTGCTTTATAATCTGATCTATTTGTATGTTGAAAACTGTTCAGAAAACATGTATTAGAGAAATACAAGTTAAATGTGACTTGTTGTGTCATTTTGAATGAATTTCTATACAGACCTAGTTAGTGTTTCCCGACTGTATTTGGTTCAGATTAAAATTGATGAACTTTCTTTAAATCATTTTTCAGGTTTAAGTATGAAACAGAAGCGCAATATTTCAGCACACTTTCACTGCCCAACTTGTGGAAAAATCTATCTCGGTTTTGCACGTATGTCGAGACACTTTGACAAATATCCTGACCATGGCTCATCTGAGTATTTGAAGATGCTAAGGAATTCCAATCCCGATGCTGATGGTAAGAAACTGATCTATTAAAAGTAGAAAAGTTGAATTATTTGTTTGATCTTAACTAATATTATAAAGGATTAAAATTTATATCTATGTTTAAACCATTTGATTTGGATAACCCTATAATAATTGGAAATTATTTCCTCTAGAGGAAGTCTATATTTATTATACCATAAACTTTAACCCTACTATGCCCTGGTTATAGCTCAAATTGGCCAGCCGGTTTTTAGTGTTTTGCAAGCATATTTTAAAAAATTCGCCAAAAATAGTAATTCTATCCCAATCAAAAAGTGATCTCTACCTTTTTTGTAGAGAAAGGTTCAAAGAATTCATATATGCAATTAAAAAATGTATTGATGTAAAATTGTAAAAGTTATTAGCTCAAGAAACAAAAAATGTTTAGTAACGAAAGGAAAAAGTTCAACTTTAGGCCTACATAACAAGTAGTAAACATTTTTTGTAATTTTTCGTAAGCAAAAGTTTCGTAATTTAGTTATAAATAGAACTGTATAAAAACATTTATCAATTTCAAATTTCTTATTTTGAAAAAAAACAGTTTTTATGTTCCATCTACACGACTGCTAACAAAACTAGGCCTAGTTTGAAACATAATTTACTTATGTAAATTACTTTAAAATAAATTTACTTATTTATTTATGCTTTGCCCAAAAATGAAATATTATTATAACAAAGTATAGAGGATAAATCACAGAAAAGAGTTATCTTTGTTTGAATAACAAAATGACATTAATCTAATGAAACTTCCCCGCGAGATAGCACAGGTCATTTGATTTACGTACGAACGGACGCGCTAGTTGGTCTTACCAGATATGTACATTCCACTGCAGTCTAGACGAACAAAAAACTGGTTTTTTCTAGTTTAGTTCCCATCTTTAGAAAGATCAAACTGTTCTCCACAAAATGGTGAAAAGAAATCTGTCAAAACATACAATATAGGCCTAGTAGGCGTTATACATCTCAGTTGACAAATGGGCTGTTTCATTGGTTGAAAAACTGTCCAATCGCAAGGTTTACAGAAATCGTCGGCATAAATCGTGTAAAATAGTGACATCTGATTGGAAGGCACTATTAGAAAGATAAAATCTTAACGAATACAATGGTAGCTTTATAATCTCGATAGAAATACTTCTGTAGGTGGGCTTGAACGTTGAAGAAGTGGGAAATAACAGTACAATTGTATGCAAATTCACACGTTGAAACAGCTGCAACCCGATCTGCACATTTTAAAACGACGATTACGTATGTAAATATACGTTTTACGAAAAAGTTTTAAATACAAAAATTAAAGTTTAATTGATTGCCTTTCCAACGGTGCCGGTTTTATTACGATTGGATGATTATAAGTGTATTAAATAACGGAATATGCAAATTCTCGCATATGTTCGAAATGGATGCATCTTGCGCCTGAGAAAACATCACTTTGTGCAGTCTGGCACTGTGAGGGTTAAGGGAAGTTGGAAGAACATAAAAACTAAAACAGATTGAGGAAAATATTTTAAATCAAACCATTTATTAGGTTTGGTAATATTCACAGAAGGATGTGGAGTGACTTTGGTCACTGGGCCTAGAAAATCGTTGTAAAAGAGGTGAATTTGTTAGGAATTCTAACTGAAATATCTATAAAATAATATCTTTGACAAATTTAATATACTTATGAAAAATGGTTGACATTCATCAGGTCATGTGAGGTATTGATATACTTTATGCCATTAGGGATGTGTCGATACCAGATTTTTCGATTCTCGATACACCGATACCGAAACTTTGAAAAATCGATTCTCGATTCCCGATACCGATACCTAAAAAAAAAACTGCGAAAAAAAATAAATAAAATGACGAATGTCCGCAAAGAATACGACGTCCGAATATTATTAGCGCTAATTTTAAAAAACGCCGGCGTTAAAAATAATTTTAGTACCACAGTAAATGCCCGCAAAAAATCGATGCCCGAATATAATTAGTTTTTATGAACTACCATTGGTGAAATGTTATTAAAAATAAAATGGTGAATGTCCGCAAAAGAATACGACGTCAGAATATTATTAGCGCTAATTTTATAAAACGCAATTTAATATACAACAGCGTATGTCCGCGAAAAAACCTACTCCCGAAAACAATCTAATGTCCGCATAAGAAAATACAATTAACCTAGTCCAATGAAAAACACGTGAGAGTTTCAGTAACGAAATAGCAGAATGCGTTGCAATTTAAAATAAAACAAGTTTTTAATTATTCGGAATAATATTTTTTACGACTGACTAGGATTGCGTTACTCGGAATATCATATGTTTTGTTTCTGAACGTTCAATTCTGATAAGTTCAGAAATAATCGGAACTTCAATCATCGAAAATTTGATTCGACGGCGTCCGTTTAGTCCCGCCGAAGTTTGAACAATTTGTTAGAACAAAGTACTGTAATATCAAGTTAATAACGCTGTATGTAAATACTTACAGTATTCAGTTTTAGTGCAGTGTTTTATTCATTTTTTTATTAAATTTAAATATTGCGTCGATTTGTTCGGGTAATTAAATTGTGCAGGCCTACTCACTAACGAAGGGCTGCCAAGCGCTCGGCTGACTCAACAGCCGCCGCTGTTCCGTTGAGCGCCCAAACTCCCTGAAGTCTACAACTCGGCTGATTATGCGAGTAAAAACCTTTAAATTCGGAATTACATGCACGACGTGCAGTACTGTAATGTACTTATTTATTTACAGTACATTTCCGCTTTCGGATAATCGACACTATACTGAATTAACATATTAATTTGATTAAGTTTAGTTAGTTGAGGATATGTGGAAACTTAACCGGAGTAGGCTAGACTTTTCAGCAATGACATCGAAGTGTGGCAATATTTTATAATAGACGTTGAAAGTGATGGACTTTTGTCTGTAATTTAACTTAGCTGAATACTTGTATTTAATTATTTGTACATAACATACTTAATCATTTCAGTATTCAAATTAAATCTTATACTTTACTCTTAAATTCTTGTTAAATTCCTTGAATAATAAATAGAACCGATTTGACTCTAGAACCGGGAACCAAAAAAAAAAAAATGGAACCGACCCATCTCTAAATAAAAAGTAAAACAAAGGAATTCCGTCCGGACTCCCATAAAAATCATAAATCACGGGTAACGTAAGTCCCAACAAGTTTTACCCGACTTCAAACAAATAAAATTATTACTTTAAAGTTTAAATACTTTTGTTACCGATCTATAAAATGTGTTATTTTTCTTCACAATAGACACCCTAATTCTATAGACACGATAACAAACGAATCCATAAGTGTTTGACCTTGAGCCTACTCTAGATTTCTTGTGTACAAATAACAGCCTACGCATGAATAAAAATAAAACAAGAAGCGTTTACTTATGAAAGGAAACAATTGCCTAAAACATTTTACTGGGGAAAAATGTCCTCTTACATAAAATTAATAATGTTTTACATTTTCCCTACTGATATTTATTGTAAAATGCTGAATTGAGTTAAAATACAGAGAATGCGATTGCAAATACCGGAGATTACATTCACGGAGTCTATACGAGAACGGGCATTTCTGACAACTGAGTATCTCGTGGTATCGGTAATCGGTATCGAGTTTCGGCTATCGATTCTCGATACCGATACCTAAGCTAAAGTATCGGTGGTATCGAGAATCGGTATCGAGAATCGACCCATCCCTAGCCATAAGAAATATACATGATATAACAGCAAATGAATTGAGTTAGTTTCAATTATTGTAAAGATATTTTTATTTCTTCACTGATAAAAACTAAATGAGCTGAAATTGTTTGGGATAAAGCAGTTAATTATTTGAGGTAATGTTGCTCATTTATGATACCAGTGTGGCTTTCCTTGGTTTTCAGTATATTTTTGTAATACCGGAACTGTCAGAATGGCCTCTGAGGTGAATAGACTGCACAAGGCTGGGTACATGGGAAAATAAAGGAGTACACTCTTCAATTATTTACTGTTTGTTAACTTGATATTTAGATTATAATTTATAAAGAGTAATCTATCGTAGGCTATAAACACAAATCCTACTGGCTCTTCTTACTTTCTATAGTGTGGAGAGCCTATAAAGGAGGGAAGAAGGTAAGCCACCCCTTGTCCCATTCATTCATTGCAACTTAAAATTGAGCTTTGCCTCTTGCTTTATTGAACCTTTAATGATGATCAATTAGTAATTATGTATTAATGAATGAATAATGTCTGTGATTGGTTGCATATGCATCCGTACCCACTGGGTTACATATTATATACAGTTTCTTTGTACTACGTAAGAAATATTCGAATATAACGAATGTGAAAACATCATTTTTGTAAAGTAAATTATGTTGGATTTTTCTAGAGCATGAAAGTATTGAGTTAAATGGAACTGGTAATGGAATATGGAGGGGAGGAGTGAAAATTGGGAGACGAAGAGGAAGAACAAGAGTAAGGGGGGGTTATCCTGTGGGCTTCTCCGTGGACAAATGTAACAAACTTAAAGAAGTAAGTATACATTATATTTTTTCTGTCAATTTAAATATAAATTTTGATTTTTCTTTGCCTTATCAAAATAGTTGTTATTTCTAAACACCGATTAAAAAGAAACAAAAATGTAGAAATTTCTAAAAATGTTTTTGCTTGTAGCCCACAAAAATCCAGTAAATTGATCCAGTCTTCCTCCATCAATAGAGATATAAAATAGTCTGTCCCATCCTCAGTAATTGTCCTTATTTTAACTCTTTCTTCATTTGCATTGTTCCTGTATTCAGGTCCACCTGTAATTTTATATCTCAGATCAAAAAGTATCCCATCATGATCGCTCAATTTATATTTTTCATTCCTCTCAAGCTAAGAATGCTTTATCAAAATCAATTCAGTTAACATATCATTTATTTGTAAGTTAACAGAATTGATTTTGACAAAAGAATTTTTTTTTTTATTTGCCTCGATTAATACGGAAACTCTGATAACCCAGGTTGTGCTGTACTTGTATTTGATCAATTTAGTGGTGGATAGTGAATATGATTTTGTCATTGTGGTGTTTCCAGGCGTTAGATTCGTGCGAAGGTAAAGAGGTCGCAGCAGTAGCAGGGCCTGTGGTAGCAAGGCTACTAACTACTTGGGAATTACTTTTGTTACGTATCGAAGCAATCAGAGAGGAAAGTAAAGTAGCAGCTTTGTATCAAGAGATAAAACAACTGCTTAAAAAGATTCAACAGATGGCCAAGAAGATGTTCAAACCTTTAGATGATAAGCTGCAACAAGTGGACAAAGGCTTTACTGTGGAGGTTAGTCTTTCCTACAAATTATAGAAACATTTGTTGTGGAAAAGCATGTTTGTTGCCTGCCTTGTTGAAAAAGTATTTTTTATTCTTTTCCAAAAGGGCAACAAAATAATGTAGGATTTCTTGCAATAAGTTTAGTTTCAGGGTTTTCAGTCTTCCAATGCTGACTAAATTTACTGTTGACATAGCCACTCAAGCGAAACCATGCTTCTTATGTGTGAAATTAATTTTCTACAACTCTTTCTCAAATGAATTGTTGAAGCCATTGATAGTAACAAAATCTAGTGGCATCAGTCGGTTTCTAACATCAGCTTTTTATGTTTCTTAAATTATCTGTAAGGCTTTAAACAAAAAACAAATTAGTGGTGCTGAAAGCGCTTTTATTATTTTCCTGCTTCAGTTTCATTATGCAAAACCATTTTCACAACTTCGATGTTTAAACCGCTACATTGCCATTAAGGCAATTGGTTTTAATGAAACTAATAAATAAACAAATGCAGCGGAATAGCAACAATGCATTATAGGTCTTACAACATGAGGCAAACAAGGCCAACTTGGAACACAAATTTACCTTAAATATCTATTTGTTGGTTTCAGGTTGTGTTCTAAAACCTTGTAACAGCAGGGTTTAATAAAAAAATAAACGATATCAGGAAACTGACACATACTTTCTGCCTCATTATAGGAACTTAATAAAAAAATATTATTTCATGAAGCCAAAAGTGTATGAAAGAAACATAAATTTCGTATTATTGTTTTTTTTTTAATGATAACTTATAATTTTAATACCAATTTTTTTATTTTTTAGAGTAATTTTCCCATAAAAATCCATAAAATAACGGAAAGACCAACTTTTCTCAAAAACGGCTCGAACGATTTTGATTAAAATTTTATAGTTTATAGTACTTTAGGTCCCTAATAAACTATAAAATTTTAATCAAAATCGTTAGAGCCGTTTTTGAGAAAGTTGATTTTTCCGTTATTTTAAGGGTTTTTATGAGAAAATTACCCTTAAAAATCAACAATTTACAAAAATGAAAAAAGCGCCTGGAGATACCGTAGATTAGTACCTCCATACCAAATTTCATCAAAATCGGACGACTGGTTTAGGCTCTAGGTCTGATAACATCCACACACACACAGACATCACTCCGAAAACCACTTTTTTAGGTTCAGGGGGACCCAAAACGGATATTTCCACCAAAAACTCATACTCAAAAATTTTTACGAATACAATACTTTCTCCATATGCTATGGTATAGGGGGAGAAAGTAAAAAAAATGTATGAGCTCAAATCTTGCATCTTGATCTTACACTAAAGCCGACAGTATTCTTACCGATCAATTCTAGCATGTTTATAAGATCTGACTTACTCATACAAAATCTCCGGAGCCAGAATGTACAGAATCTACCTGAAATTTGGTAGGTATGTCTCTCTTGTGTGGTAGGTGCTTGCTAAGAAAGGATTTCCACCAATTCTACACCTAACCGCAAAAAACTGAGAAAAGTAAGAAATATTATTTCCTCCGAACCAAAGTACGTACAAACTCGAAATTCTATAGTACCTCTTAGGTGTATGTTCTCAGGTAGTTAAGGTTTTTAACAATAACCAATGTAACAGTTGAGTGGAAAAAAAACTTTTCAAGAATTTAGGATATGATTGTACACGTTAAAATGAATAAAAAAGTTCTTATGAAGGTATGTGTAAAATGCTTAGTTGTCTATCTCTGATTTTTAAATAAAAAAATGTTATTTAACCCTTTAGCGAGCAAAGTAATGATCTATTGTTACCCAGTATACTCGCTAAATCGGGCAGAGTAACGATCTATCGGTAGTCTTAAAAACTGCTTGTAGTTCCATTTTATATAACAGATTGCGTACCATATTATAGAGTTTTATTCCTAATGAATAAAGGAACATTTCTATATCGATATTATATAGTTGTAATCGAGTTATGAGCTCAAAGATTATTGCAATCAGTTATAGAGTTTATGTTCCATGCTTCGCCATTATTTGTTAGTGTGTGTTAGTTATGTGTTTATTTTAGACAGTTAAATGATTTTTATAGTTACTTATTATGTTTATAACTTTAACTTTTAGCTTATAGTACTCATTTCTATACATTAGTTTCCAGTTATTTGATTACCGTTGGCTATATTACAGGCAGTGTAATGGTAGGGCTTGGTGTCAACAGTTCGAATATTTACTTACACTCATAAATAACAGTAAACTTTTAAATATAATAATAATTATGTGTTTTTTTTAATTTGTTGAAAATTTATTAGACTAAGGACATCCGAACAAAATTAGTGCAAAAATATAAATGTATAGAATGTAAATGTTTATCCGATACCTCTTCTGACAGTCTTTTGAAAAAAATGTTTGGAAGAATTTTCTTAGATAGGTTGAGTGCTTTTCTAACAAAGTTTAATATTCTGTCAAGGACCCAACATGGCTTTTCAAAAATAAAAATACAAGCTCTACTATTGTTGACTTCATAAATAAGATGTACAATACACTTAATAATAAACTTAACTAGTATATTCATAGACTTATCTAAAGCGTTTGACAGTGTACATTTTGATATTCTTCTGTCCAAAATCAATGCTTTTATGGAATAGAGGTCCAGCTCTTAAGTGGATATTCTCTTTTATAAAAATCTTGAACAGTTTGTTGAAATTATTTAGTTTAATGAAAGTAGTGGTATTAAATCAATGGTAAACTTTGAAATATTAAATACAGTTACTGGATTGCCTCAGGAATCCGTATTGGGACCAGTTTTGTTACTTTATATAAATGTTCTGTCAAACTATGTGAATCAAGGAAACCCGATTATGATTATGATTTTTTTTTTTTTTTTTTTTTTTGTTTTTAAAGGCGAAAAACCTAGGTGGTTATCATCGCCTTTATGTTTGCTGATGACACCATTATACTGTTTGACAGTGGAAGTCCGTTGGGTTGGAGATTAAAGCTTACACTGAGCTTAGCTGTGTTTTGCAGTTGCTTCAAAGCAACAGACTTCTTCTGAATTATAAAGAAAAACAAATTGCATTGGTTTTACCTCCTATAGAAAGGTTAATCGCTCCTGTTCAGTATTCATGGGTCATTAAGAAATTCTTGAAACTGATATAACTAAGGTCCACACATTGCTATGTTTGTAGAACACTAATCACTAGTCTTTTTATGTTAAGAAGATTAAGTAAAATTTGTTCAAGAAGCACATGTCTTATGGTTTACTATTCACATTTTTATCAATATCTTAGATATAAACTATTTCAAACATCAAATCAGCTGTTATTATTTGAGTATAGAGTCAGCTGTTTCCAAATAGCAAATAAATAGTGTATCAATGTAGTGTCACCATGTTTCTTGAACCTACTGGGCCGTCCCTAGCGGTGGGAGCAAGTGCACATCAAGAGGGGCGGCACGAGCTGCCTTTCTTCTTATTTTTGCATGTAAGCCTATTCAATAATTAAGAAATTATAACAAAAAATTACCGTTTCTATTCTTATTTACCAAACCTTTATGACTACTGATCTATACGAGTAGTTTTTATAAAATGAGATGAATGAGCCCATAGAATGAGTTCAACCCAGTATGGTAAGGAGCCCCCGATGTATGCTTGCCCCGGGTACCTACACTCCAAGGATCGGCCCTGTGAAGCTACTCTGTTATTTTTTGTCCGATTTCTTTGAAGCAGGCAATTTTGGATTGAACTCCAAATGTGCTCAAAAAATTTATTGGATGTACATTTTTGTGGATATGGATGTTTTTTTATTATTTGAATTTGAAAACTTTTAATATCCGCCATTTTGAAAGGTTACAAGATATAATATTTTCTCCTAAGTAAGGACAAAGTACATTCAAAGTTTCATCTCTTTATTGTGGTTTTAAATATAATGTTTTATTTGAAAATCACATACAGGCAGATAGACGGACAACTAAGAGTTTTAGGGCATACCTTCATAGGAACGTATCTGATTGGAATTATTTGTGACACATTTTATGTTTTAGGTTGAAGATGATCTGATGAGCAAAGTTTTGGAAGTTCCTTGTGGTGTGTATCAGGTCTCAGATTTAGAACTTTCCTCACAGTCTAAAATAGTTAGCAATCCTAAGAAAAGACCAAAGGAAAATAATAGTTTTGACCATTTAAAAAATCAAAATGGGTTTGAACAGGTATGTTGTGAAATCCCAGTTTGTTTTCAATATTTAAAAATAATATTAGGTATTTAGAAACTGAGTTGATACCAGTGATAACATGTTGAAGATTGGTTATAAAATTGTATATTTGTTATTTAATCAGTGTATAAACTATAAACATAAAAGTTGGTATTTTGGTTAATGTGTTACATCGCTGCTTACGTTTTCTCGGCTGTTTCATAATCCTTTTTCAAAATAAGTTTGGTTAGTGATGCACGATTGCTAGATGTTTCTACAATCGAAACAATTGCCATCGTTTAAAATAATATGCAACGTACCGCACCTACAGACCAACCTCCGGCAAGGCAATCTGCAGCACTCTACGTTACAGAAAAAATATAGTGTAATAAAATTGTTGTAATAAAAAATTTTGAATGATATTTATTCACCTGTGTTTATTACCAAATTATATAATTAAAAGGAATCCAAAATAAAATAAAATTATTACAGGTAAATATTGAATTAACTTATATGTGAAATGAATACTTTGTCCACAAAGTCACTTATTTCATGAAACTGCCTCAAGTTTCTTTAATTAAAATATAATAATTATTACATTCATTACAAACCTCAAGTTAAAATTAAATTAAAATAAAAAGTTCCTTAAAAAAAAATTATTTATTACTATTACAAGACTAAGTTACTCACTTGAAGAAATTTACTAAGTCCCAAATGTAAACAAACAGTCTGACGTCACTGGCAGACGACGTTAGCTGCTTTGCATTGACTTCACATGTGATACTAATCTATGCTCAACCTATTAATCTCTCACAGGACAGCCTAGCAGCAGATGACACTTCTCTGTGCATAGAGTGTTAATCCATGCACAGAGTTCGCGCCAAATGCACATTTCCCGCCCATAAGATATTAGATAGGTCGCCATCTTTATTTTATTAAAATGATAAAAAAAACTAATTATTAAATTTTGGGTTCATGGTTTCTTTGCTGTGGAAGTGCTTTAACTGGAACTGGAATCGTTAAATAAAGTAATTAGACATGATGACTGAGATTAATCTCTACTCCATTTTAATAAAATTAAATTTTTTTTTAAAAACACAATACAAAAAGAAGAAAAATACATATTTTTAATGATGAAATAATTTAACAAAACAAAAACAAATAAATCCAAAAGAAAGAAATGCAGACAATTTACATTTAAAGAAAATTATTGAATATAAAACCTTATAAATTACTCACGTAGTGTCAGTTCCCTTGTCTTTCGCGCACAAATTTCTTTTATCACTTATTACCATTTATTTACTTCGCCAATACTTCATCACCCAGCAAAATATTCATTGAATCAGTTTTACTTTTTCAGAAAGTCGCACAACAAGGCATACACCCAAATTTGGAGTTGAACATAATGTCATGCTTTCTCGCACAAACCGACCAACTATGGTCTACACACTTTTCAACTTTCTACATGATTATTTGGTAGAAATTCTATTAATTTCACAAAACATATACTCCTCAACAAATATAATTGTTTGCAAACGCCATCGCACCAAGGTTCTTCTACTTCAGAAGAAACAATTACAAAAAAATACAATAGACCCAGAACATTGCGTTCTGTCTCCTTTACAACCATCTCAGCTCTGAAGCACACCTTTCTAAATCTTTTTTACCCACAGTTCCTTTCACCAATGCTCATCCACCAATCATAATTTTCGTTCATCGATCGGATGTTATGACGTCACGTTGTTCATCTCATAATTTATAATATAGGCTATTTATAAAAAAAGAAAATTATAAAAAAATGATTTTAAATATGTCTGCATTTTTTACATTATTTATTGAATACATGGTTTTTTATGTTAAAACTTTATTGTCTGCATTTTTTGTTCAAACAAACCCAGGTCACCCTTTAATTTCCCTTATGCCTAGTTTTTCTGGTTAAATTTACTTTATGACTCTTGCCCCAACTTTAACTTTTAAAATATTGAAACTCGCATGTGTTACAAACAATAGAGTCAACCATCGAGTCGCTGTTAAGTTTTACACGATGTTCCATTGTTCAAGTCGGGATTGTGCCGACCGAAGCTTAGCTAACGATGGCAGGTCTCTCTATTGACTCTATAACTCAGACAGTTTTTTAATCGAGTGAAAGTTAAGAGTTTCTTGTGTACAGTTGCATAACCGAGTGTTTTTTGTTTTGCTGTTGTATTATACTGATTTTCTTAGCATTTGTAAGTCATATATTACATTCATGTTTATTAAATACGTCTAATAACTGCTTAGATAATAGCAATAATCTGTAATCTAAAACGTTGAAATTTTAGGTCATTTTTTAAAGCAAAAGTTTCTTGTCGAATCGATTGTTTTGTTTGAACTTGCACGCACGTTTTGTACGTTCGAGTACGTTGTTGAGTTTAATGATTAATAAAGATTAACTTAAAAGAGTGTTATTTGTTACTAAAAACATTCAATCCCACTTCTATTACTTATCGAGTCCCCTAGTACCAAAAAAACTTTAGTTTTAAGTTAATCAATACACATTGACTCGACTCGACAGCAATGAATCATCGGTTATTTGTTGCGATTGTTTGACTCGGTTTACATACGATAGCTATTAGACTATACGGTATACATGAGGGAGGGGGAAACAATTGAGTCAAAGTGAAAACAATCGAGTGGACTCAAGATGTGTGAACAATCGAGACGATCGATTAAAACATCTCGCCATTGTCCATCCCATCACTAGACCTGGTTAAAAAAATTCTTTTAGAAAACTGCCATTTGGCTAAACCATTAAAGATAAGCGATCGATTTAACCGTTATAAATTAAAAATTTAACTGGATGAAAACAGTTAGCAGTGAAAAGATATTTAAAAAAATGTTCTTGGTAGCATATTTGTGTATCTATTAGTTTTCTTACAATAGCCAATTACATTTAAAATGATTTACAAATTTGAGAACAGCTGCCATATTTGTTGTACTCTTCTCCCCAGATGAAAATTGGGAGCACTAAGATTTGAAAAAAATAAGATTCTTTAGATAGTGCTAAAAAAATAAGACACCAGCGAAATAGTGGTGTTACCTTGAAACCAAATGTGTAAATAGTTTTTCTTTTCACTATAAGTAATGCATGAGTGGTCTTTTGTATTCTGTATGCATAGAAATTGTACTTTTCATTTTGTTATATTTTTAAGAAAAACTGTTTTACATTTTGTAATCAAAGAAAAGCATTTCTGAGAACTTATTATTGTGAAGTATGAAATGTTTATTTTACAAAGTATGTTTTATTCAAGAAATTCTGTTTTTAAATTTAGGAAAGTCCTGGAGAAAATTCAATGCTTGAAGTCAGTGATTATATTGCTTCAGATTCTGAAGAAGAATATCAAGAAAAAAGTTCAGAGAAAAGAAGTAAATTTACTGAACAGGATGAAGACAGTCAGGTAATTTTATAAAATGTTAATTTGTTACAAAAAATCTAAACAGGTTTGGTAGCTTAGATCATTTTCTGGTCTGTTACAGTCTAGGAAAAGCTTTTTATTCCTAGAGTTTAATAAACCATATTTCTTGGTTGAATAGTTATGAGCATATTACACTATAAGTTATTCTGAGATTATTTCCAAGCTACATCCATCATCAAAATCTTAGTCTAGAACTCATTATTTTTATTGGGTATGTTTAATTGTAGTTTGCGGCGGAAATTGTTTTTTAGGTGGAATAATTTCAAAAGTCATGGAGGCAGGAAATCTTGTTTCACAATGATTTTATTAATATACCGGGTGTGTCACGAAGAGGTCCTTATTTTTGAATTGATATGACAGACGTATAAAGCGCGCTACAGACTTGAAATTCTACAGTCGTGACTAACACATATGTAAAAGAAATACCCCTGAGTATTAGTTAATTCAGACTGATCCAAACAAAATGGCGGAAAAACAAAAAAAACAACAAAATCAGCAATCGTATTTTAAGGGTAAACCTACTTTTATTTAGAATAGGAACAGCTACAGCTGTTTAGACTATTTTAAATCTATCAGCTGACTGCGTGTATCCACAACAATGAACATATTTGGTAATAAACATTGACATTTGTTATTAAGTTGCATTGTAAAGTGTCTTATGTACCATGCTGTTTTCAACTGAACAAAAAGTGAAATGTTGTTCCTGGGCTATTGCCTTTGAAAATGATTATGAAGCAATAAGGTGTTTTAGGGAAAGGTACCCAGGTGTAGTTCCACCGTCAAGGAAATCTATTCGTAAGTGGAAGACTATCCTACTAGAAACGGTGTCAATACAAAAAAATACCATAGATCCTCCAACATAAAAAATGAAGAAATCGTATGTGCTGCTTTCATGGAATCTCCAAATACGCCTAATTCAGTAAGAAAGGTGGAATCTGCTACAGGGATACCGACGTCATCTGTCCAAAGGTATGCCAAAAAGAACAAAATCAAACATTATAAAACTCATTTAGTTCACGGACTGCTTGAAGATGATCCTGACAGACGATTGGAATTTTGTTCGAAAATAATTGAAAAGACTGACGTAGATAGCAAATGGCATGAAGGAATCGTGTTTTCAGATGAAGCGACATTTTATCGAACAGGAACTGTAAACAGGCATAATAGTCATTACTATAACACAAAAATCCACATATCTTACAAGAAGAGAAATTAAAATCAACAGGTATAACAGTTTGGGCTGCTGTTACCAAGGATGGTGTTTTGTCGTATGACATATCCCGACAAACAATGACTGGAGAAAGGTATGCATCAGTTTTAAGCAATCACATAGTTCCTCATCTTTCTCAGCCTGAGATGAAAGACGTTTTTTTCCAACAGGATGGAGCTCCTGCGCATTATGCTAATGTGGCCAAAGCAGTTTTGGACCAAAATCTTCCTAACCGTTGGATAGGTCGTGGCAGCAGCTTCATGGACTGGCCCCCAAGGTCTCCAGACTTGACTGTTTGTGACTTTTTTCTGTGGGGCTTTTTGAAGGAGAAGGTTTATTGTCATAACATTGCGACAGACGATGAACTAATGAGGTTGATCGAAGAGGAACTGTTGTTGATACCTCGAGAGTTGTTCAGCAAAGCGTATGACTGTTTTCTATTTCGTTGTCATCAGTGCATTGCGATCGATGGACATCAGTTTGAATAAGGTTTATGGATCAAATAGCTTTATGAGTTACTTATATCTTTAATTCCCTAATGTTGTTTAGTGCTTAGTAACATCGTTAAAATTCAATAATTATGTTGTAACACTTAAGCAAATAAAACTATTTTAACGAAAAGGTACTATTTCTTTGATATCCCGCCATTTTGTCCTAATGTGTCAGAATTAACTGATACTCAGGTGTATTTCTTTTACATATGTGTATGTTAGGACTGTTGAGTTTCAGGTTTGTAGAGTGTTCGGTGCATCTAATATATTAATTCAAAAATAGGGACCTTTTCGTATGACACCAGGTATATAAATTTATTAGACAATGTTAATCAACTCATTTGCTTGATAAAATCATTATTAAAATCCCTTATAATTATTTAATTATCCTGAATGTAAATCATGCTGACCAAAGCTGTATGTTAAAGCTAGTCTACAAAAAATGACACACTTTTATTTAGGCTCAAATTGTGATATTTTAAAAGTTTAAAAAATGTTACATTATGAATTATAATGGTAAGAACTAAAATGGCAGTTGTATTTACAAAAACGTTCAGCAAATATATGAAGATAAGTTTAAATTGGGACATATGATATTGTGAAGAAATAGCAATTTGTTGTTGTAAAATAAAAATATTTTTTTTTAGAAACAGTTAGATCTACAGTAATAGGGTTTAATTCATAGTATTTTTTACTGAAAAAAAAAAATATATATATATATATATATTGTAGTATGTATCACTTTTATAGAGTCCTCATTCAGGTGTGAATTTGTTCCAAACTTTAGAGAAAACAAGATTAATATTAGTCTTCGATTTAAAATAATGCAGATTTTATAAGTTCCAGACAATACTTTGACCTAGACTGACTTGGAAATTATGGGTTTTTAGTAAACTATGTAGGTTTTATTTGCATAAAGTATAAATATATAAGCATATATGGAAATAAGAAGTTGTATTTATATAATAATTTTACTCAGAAGTAACATGAATGCGTAACAATAATTTAAAACAATTTTAATTATACTTGTAAACTATCTCGTCAGTTTTTCTTTTTCAAAATTCTACATTAGGAAATTGAAAGTTTAACAAAATACAAGATTTATAAAATATACACAATATAGTAGAGTCCTGCTATTACACCAATCCTAAGGCGTTTCTTCCAATAAGTTTAATTAGAAAAGATAATACACAGACACAAATGTGATGGGGTGCTTGTGGAACGCCCGATTCACGCCAATCAGCATGCTTATATGCCAGGTAAATCCTGTGAATCTGCGTTGCACCACTTGGTGGGTAGAATTGAAGGAGCTCTGGAATGTAAGGAAGTAACAGTTGGTCTTCCTGGACATTGAAGGTGCTTTTGATAATACCAAGACAGAGTCGATAATCGATGCTGCTGGGGGGCGTGGGGTTGAGGATCTGCTTTACAGATGGATCAGGACCATGCTTCAGGGCAGGGTCGTAGAGTCTTCTGCGTATGGTTAGAGTGGAGCGAGGATGTCCACAGGGAGGGGTACTTTCGCCGCCTTCTTTGGAACCTTGTGGTGGGTGACCTTCTTAAAGAACTCAACAATAATGGTGCATATGCACAAGGATATGCAGACGATGTTGTTATACTAGTGGTAGGTAAGTTTGTACCAACTGTGACGGAGCTGCTTGGAGTGGCACTTAGGACTGTGGAGAAAAGGACTGGGTGTCAGTCCGAGCAAGACTCTAGCCATCCCATTTACCACACGAAGGAAATTGGAGGGCTTTGGACCCCTCAGTCTTCAAGGCAGTGGGATCACCATAGAAACAGCAGTTTTAAAGGCAGTGGGATTACCATAGGAACAGAGGTAAAGTATCTGGGAGTGATGCTGGACCAGAGGCTGAACTTCTGTGCACAACTAAATCGAGTGATCGATAGAGGTAAGTGGACATGGGGGTAGAAGCCTAAGTTGATGCACTGGCTTTACACCTCTGTGGTAAGGCCGGCCATGACGTACGGCGCCATTGTATGGTGGGACAAGAACAAAGGTCCAGGGTGAGTCTTGCAAGAGTTCAACGTCTTGCCTGTCTTGCTATCACGGGAGCAATTAGCAGCGCCCCCAGTGCCGCTCTGGACCTTCTTCCACTGGGCCTTTTTATCAAGGCTTCAGCAAGGAAGTGTGCTTATCGCCTTCAATGTGAGGAACTCTGGATACATGGCAAAAGGAACTTGGGACACTCCAGAATAACATTGGTTGCCAGAGATCGGACGCTGGACATGATCTCAGACCACATGAAGATCAAGTACTCCTTCTCAAAACCTTTCCAAGTGTTAGTACCAGATCGCGAAGAATGGTCGGAAGGAAGGAGACCCCTCCTTGAGTGTGAGCTAGAGTGGTACACGGATGGCTCAAAAACAAAGGTGAAACCCAAGGCAGGAATGTGTGCTGCCGATGGGGAATAACCCAACAGTATTCATAACAGAAATTTCAGCTCTACTGGAATGTGCCAAAGAGAATCTTAGACTCGGTCATAAGAACAGAGAAATTTGTATTTATACAGATAGCCAGGCAGCTTTGAAAGCTCAAATGAGTTCAGGTCAAAACTAGTCTGGGAATGCGTCGAAACCATGAAACAGCTTGCGGGTCTCAACGAGGTTACACACTGTTGGGTACACATGTTGGAATAGATAGAAATGAATGTGCAGATAAGCTGGCAAACAAGGCATCAGCTTCTGAATTCATAGGACCTCAACCATTCTATGGCATACCCAAGACGACAGCTATGCAGGTAGTTGCTGACTGGGCAAGACTGGAACATGGAAAGAGGTGGAGGAGCATCCCTGGATTGAGGATGAGCAAACTTTCACTTCTTGGTCCATCAAGACAAATTGCATCCAACATTCTGTCATTAATTGAGTAGGTGCAAGCTAAAGGAGGCGGTCGCTCTAATCACAGGACATGACCACCTTAGGAAACATAAGAAGAACATGGGAATTTTCACTGGAAATCGTAAATGCAGGAGGAAACCGCAGATCACCTAATCTATGAGTGTGAGAGGCTGGAACAGATCACTTGAACAAAGGACAAACCATACCTCAAGACAACCTTGTTAAAAGGATTCTTAAGTTCAATAGGCTTATGGATCTTGACAAGGGTAACTGAGGGATCAACATCCTTACGTGGGAGCGCAATAAGTCCTAGAGGCTGACGTGCATAAGGTTTTGGACCGCCCACAGAAGAAGAAGAGTCCTGCTAATCCGAAAATCCGCCTATTCTGAACAGAGTTCAGAAAAAATACCTATTTTTTTAAACTTAAAAAACAGGAGAAATTTAAAAGACGTTCATGATAATTTAGTAGCACTTTCACCATTGTCCAATCTTTTTAACACTCTATGTTTTTCTTTTAAAGTACACGAAGCATGACTTCGTTTACTTGCCTTGTTTAATGTTTTAACAGTTGACGTCATGGACTACGAACAAATAAAAAAGGCACAGTGACTCGGTAAAGTAACTCAACACTCACAGAACAAAGATTTGCAATAAATTTGCAATAAGCGCACACAGTTTACCAAACTCCCCTAGAGTAAACACTGAACTAGATGCGATTACACTGGATTCCATGTTCACCGTGCAGTACAGAGCGCCCGTAAGCCATGTTATCCATACGACAGTCTCAGCTATACTTTTT
>JAGFPH010004230.1:48103-77907 GCA_018207615.1 Philaenus spumarius
CTCAGCTATACTTTTTTTTTTTTTTTTTTTCCGGAGCGAGGGTGGAAGCTCTGTCAGCCAACATCAAGGGTCGGCACCTCTCGATAGTGTGGAGATCGCATCCACTAAACCACCCCCGCTCTGTCATCGACGCCATCCTGGGACTGCTGTGGCATTACTTCAGGATGGTCGCCTGACCATCTGTATGTTTTCACCTATATTCTACTCTCTTCTTCCTTTTGGCTCAACACCGATCTTGCCCATTTTGCAACTTCTCGCCACTGGTGTTTCTTGGCCATCATAAAATTGGCAATGGATGCCACATCTGGTACTATCCCTACATCTTTTTCCAGATCATTCCTATCTCTCTGCCATCGTAGGCAATAGAAGAACGTATGTTCTACGGAATCTTCTTCTCCACAGTATTTACACCTAGGATCTTCCCGAATTTTGAAACGGTGTAGATAGACCCCGAATTCGCCATGTCCCGTGAACAGCTGAGTTGTGTAATAGTCCATCTCTCCATGTTTCCTTTTGTACCACTTCCCTACGTCAGGGATTAGTCTTTTGGTCCATTGTCCCACTTCTATGTTTAGTGACCATCGTGCCTGCCATTTTTCCGTGGTCATCTTCCTCAGCTCCTTCCTCGGTATAAAATTCTGCGCCATTTCTTTAACAGTCCTCTCTTCCACAAGCAGATCAATCGGTGGCATTCCTGCTATTACCAAAGCCGCCTTAGTCGACACCGTCCTATAGGCACTTATTGTTTTTATTGCCATTCTTCTCTGAATTACTTCTAACATGGCTTTGTATTTTTTAAATTTAAGCGCTTTCCGCCATACTGGAGCTGCATACAGTACTATCGACATCGCTGCTCCTGCTAAGACTTTTCTTTTACTACTCCTCGGAACCCTAAGGTTAGTCATCAGTCTTTCTAGGGACTTCACCACTCTCATCGTCTTTTCCGAAACCTCTCAAACATGCTCCGTCATTTTCGCACCTCTATCAAACGTCACTCCTAGGTATTTCACTCCTTTGCTTTCCATTACCTCTTGCCCTCCAATCAGTATTGTAAAGTTCCTTATACTTCTTTTAGCCACCAGCAGAACTACTTCCGTTTTATTTGGTGCAATTGTCAAATCCATCTTCTCTAGCCAATCGCAGATTTTTATTGCTGTCTCATTTATTTTGACCTCTAAGTCACACGCATTTCTCGCTCTGGCTACAATCGCAAGATCGTCAGCAAATCCAAGCGTCTTCACTCCTTCTGGCATATCCAACTGTAGCACACCATCGTAATATATGTTCCATAAAGTTGGCCCAAGGATATAGACCCCTGTGGGACACCGCATCTCATTTCCACTTCATTGCCCTCACTTATTATTATCCTTCTATCATCAAGATAGTTCATAAGTACTCTTACTAAGTAGTTCGGCACCTTCCTCCTTATTAATATATTTACAATTTTATCCCATGATGCACTGTTGAATGCATTCTTTATGTCATTGGTGACTAAGGCACAACAATCTCTTCTCGCATAGTTTTTAATTCGTGTGATGTCATCGACGAACTCGTTCACCTTTTCCATTGCCTTCACCGTTGAAAAAGCCTTCCGGAAACCAAATTGATTGGTCTCAGCTATACTAGCCAACTAAAAAACATCAACTCCCGTGGAATGCTCGGTCAGTTGACGCAAACCGCATGACAATAAATATGATGTTCCTTGTAATGGTAGTAGCATGTCTATTCTCCCGTAAGACCTGTACTGCACAGTGAACGTGGAATTAAGTGTAGACTAGTGCTCAGTGCAGTGATTCATAAATATGTTTGACACGAGGGAGGGAGAGGGGTAGGTAATGTCTGGGCACTATGAGTCATCGAAGGAAATGCATTTCCTTTCCGACTTTCACTGAACCCGTTCATAAGCCGATCAAAGCTGTATAGAGCTGCCATTAGCAGATGTCCCCGCACATTATTTACCCATTAATATGTCAATACGTTGATTTTATTTATGAAATCCGCCTATTCTGAATTCCCGCTAATCCGAACAGTGTTTGGTCCCAATTAGTGGGACTCTACTGATTTATATTTTTTAAATGTTAAATAGTTTAAGGTATCTCAGGATGTACAAATACTTTGTATGTTTTTTTTTTTTTTAATGACTGTTATAACCTGTGTAAATTTAATATTTTGTAACCATATATTATTAAAACTCTGCACTACATGTCTTTGCTAAATTAAACTGATTTAGTTCAGTTTCCAACTTCTTTAATGATAATAAATATAAAATAAGATTTAGTGTTGTTTTATTTATAAGCTTAAAACTAAACACTCTTGTCATTTGAATTGACTTTTATAGGAAATGATATAGCCCAAGGGCGATATTGATTGGCATTGGAGGGTTACCCACCCAATCGTATTGTATAAATTTGAAACAATACTACAAATATGTAACGTGCTGTCGCTTGCCAGCCGTTTACAAACAAAATTTATTAATAAAAATAAAAAAAATATAAATAAATCAAATTTTGACAAGTTATTTCTAAGTTAATTTAATTAAAAAAATAAACTTTTGCTGCGTAACAATTACTTGTAATCTTATACTTTCAATTTGTATACTTTACTTTATTAATGTAATTACCATTTCAAATCTATAAAATACTATTCCCTTAACCACAACAAAAACAATCAAACATAACCCCAAAATTGAAAGCAGGTTATGTTATAGTCAGATCTGTGATTGTCACAGTTGACTACCAAATCTCTGTTACGCATATTGGTATGTACATCTGCATGCAGCTGATAACTACGGGGCAAATCGTCGTAGAAGCACGGAATCTGTGTTCTTCTCACAAAGACCCCGCCTCCAAAATTCATTACTGCGGTTTCAACTGATGCCATTTTCGTACCTCTTAAACCTACACTGATTCTATATTTTATAACAAAGGTTCAATTTACCATGAAGTACTTCTAGGAAGGAGGAAAGAACTCAAATTAAGAAAACATAATAGTTGGCATTAAGTTTTTAATGCCACATTTTAGATATTAAACATTCAACATTATCAAAGAAGGATTGGCAAATCATAGCTGGTCTCAAATACTTTCAAACACTCACGCATTCATTCCAATTATTAACTTTACTAAATTTAAACATACAACAAATTAGAATATTGAAACTTGAAATGCAGACTTAATTATAGTTATATTTTTTACTTACGTACGTTTTGATTTATAGTGCACTTTGATAAAAGAAAACTTACAACCTTTTAAAATGATTTTAATTTAATTTCTACCCTTATTAAAATTTTCCCCTTGAAGATCTTTGTTCGTAGCACTTTTAGCCTCATCGAATTAAATTCACTTTGTTCTTTGAACAACGTTTATATCAGAAACATCGCTTCACGTGGCACCTATTTGCAAACGTCCGCCATTAGTTCAATTTAAAGCCAACACACACTAACGAAATTTACAAAGTCAATTTTCTTTGCTTTGCAACGTACGATTTACGCCATTTGACATTATTTGTTCACTACACTGTCTCTACTAACTTCTAAACATACTTGTACGGTATTTAAACTATAAATACCGCAAAAACTTATGCTTGTGAAATCATTTCACCACCAAACAATCAACAGGTCCATACTGTATAAAGTCTCAGCAACAAGTGAGGAAGAAGTATAGCGTCTATCTCTTGGCTCCACCTCCTTTTTCCAGGGGACCGTAAATATGTCTCCCTGAACGGAGTAACTCATACTACCAACATCACAAATCAAATTTCTGTTCTTGCTTTTACACAACTGTCCTTTAAGATGTTTATCGACTGTAGGCTAAAAACTGAGTGTCCCAAGTTTTCTTCAATGTACTTTAACACTATATAATGTTTTTTATTTTAGACATATGCAAGTTGTATGCAAGTTTTTTGTTTTAAAATTGAAAATATATTTTAAGTCAAATTTTGTTTTATATAATCCAAAACGTCTGCATTCCCCCCTTTGAATTTCTATGTTTATCTCTATATATACAATTCAATGTATGTCCGTCTGTACGTTTGTATGTTTGTCCTTTATGCGTTACCAAACCGTCAATCCGATTGCTTTGAAATTTTGCATAGTAACACAGGTTAACCCTGGGAAGGTTTTAGGCCATTTACCGAAGTCCTAGGACAGTAGGGCTACGCCCCAGTGGCCCTCAAAGTTTCAATGTTAATCTTATGGAAGGTCAATCTTAAGGAAGAAGACGAAATATTTCTTTTGATTTTATCAGGGACACAAAAAACAACTGTTCGTATGAAAAGCTTAAAACATCTGATTTTGATCAACAGCTGATTTTGATCAACAACTGAATATAATTTTAGAGGTTAGGTAAATCAAGCAATAGCAATAGCGAAGCATTGGCGGGTCCACTAGTTATTTATAAAATACAATGTTTTAAATTCATCCAAAATTTACATAGCTACTCCCTTTACGTTATACCCCTGTTTACTTAATTAAAACCCCTGAAACTCACATATATTACAAATAGATAGTAATTAGTTGTCAACCGCTGAAAACCTTGTAGCTGAAGGGTTAGCATACCTGACTCAAAAGCTCAAGGTCCTCTTAAATATTGGTTTTAACCAAAACTTTCTGTTTTTTCAATCTTTTCTCAACTATTTTTGACAAAGCATGATGAATGGAGACGGCAATGAATGATTCAGAAAAATTATTCAAATCGGTTTTGAGCTAAATCGTAAATCAAATTCAAACTTTTCCGTTTCAGATATAGTATGCATATAATAGAAACCATAGAAATCCAAACATGGTAATTCAGACTGTGACCTGCTGAGATTCACATATTATCTGGAAGCATTCATAGAACTTTAGAAACAGCTGACAAACTATAGCTTTTTATCAGTAAACATGTGTGTTCTAACGGTTGTTAAGGGAATCTTGTTACTGGTTACGAATGACATGTAATTTTGCTACTAAGTTAAGAAGAATTAGTATAGTCAAATGTGATAAGACAATTTTTCCATTTGACAATTAATTGCCTTAATACAGCACATGTTTTAGAAGAAAAATGTAGTCTGAATCTGGAAATCTAGTTTGAAAAAAAAATTTAAAATTATGTTATTTTAATATACTATAGAAAAAGGTATGTTGTGAAAAGACAATTACATAGTTCCAAACTTGGAAAATTGTAAGATTATTCACACAATGTATAAATCTTAATTCTTGAATTTTCTCAAGATTTGTGTTGTAAACAATTAGTACGTCATTTGCTTGGATTAAATAAAAAAAGTTGTAAAAAAAATATTGATATTGACACAACAGAACTCTTTTTGTGAAGAAATTCATTAGAGAATGAATATTATTATTTTGTCTGTTTTAGGTACTTTCAGCTTTAAATTTGATGGATAAAAATCTATCTGAACCGAGGAAAGTGGAAAACAGAGTAGCCGAATCATTTTTACTACCGAGCGAAGAAATCATGTGCGATGAGGATGAACGTGATTTAGATAGTGTTGACAAAATAGTTAGCGAACGTCTGCAAAATTTAACCGGGAACCAACACCAAGATTTGTGTAAATCTGAGGTCGATGAGTTAATGAAGGGTTTTAGTGTTTTGGATCATCGGATAGTGAACGATACTGTGCGCAATCGGACCGATTTGGAACCTCCGGACGACTTAATGGAAGGGTTTTCAATAGTTTCAAGAAGATCCCACAATGTATCCGCATCAACAGAAGATCTTATAAAAAGTTTAGAGCATTTTGGTTCGGAATTAAACCATTCTGAAGAAAGGACAGCATTTCCACCATCAACAATAGATAGAGAAAATTTTACTAGAGTTTCAAATGTTGATTTGGATTTCGAAGTTTTAAGTAGAGAATTCCATTCCAACAATAGGTAGTTTAGTGGTGTACATTAGTGATTTGTAAATTAGGAGGATTATTAATTTTGTGATATATACAATATAAAGGTGCAGTATTTTAACTATACATTTTTTATTTATCTTTTAAGTTGTGAAGATTTATCATAAATAATGAGAGGTCAGACTGATGTATTATTATGTGAATATTTTGTTTAAATTACTGATATTTTTTGTATATTAAAACATACAAAAATAAGATTTGTATTTACATTACACTAATATGTTTTATGTGTTTTGGAAATTTCTTTTAATATTGTAGTACAACCTCTCTTCTCCCAAGTCCATATTACCTGGTTTATAAAAAAGTTTTGGACAAAAAATGAACATACAGTAGTAATAATAACTAATGGAGTCTTATTAATTATATAATGGATTAAATAAACATATTACAAGAGAATTTACTGAAAGTAATATTATGTTTTTCAACTTTTTTAGTATAGACAGAATAAACAAAATTGATATTTTGTTCAAATGAAATGCCGTTTTCACATATAACAGCACACGTCATAGGCGTAACCAGAACGAGCGTATGGAGGGGGTTCAACAACGGGGGGGAGGGGGTGCATAGACAATTTTTAAATTAAGATGCAAAATAACACGTTTTAGGCTTCCCAAAAGTACTTTAAAATGATATAGGTATGTATACTTTTCGACTTCTAATAATTGTGTTTCAGGCCCATTTTAGAACAGCAACCATGGCTCAACCCCGCCAAATCTTTCCGTGCGCTTCCTCTAACCCCATAGGCCTGGAACACACACGGCGTTTTTTTGTCGGCTGCGGATTGTCATAAAAGTGTGCAAGCGGTAAAATTTCCGACGCTTTTGTCTAAAATTCTTATTGGGATTCATTAAACTGAAGTGTCTAGTTCATCAATCACGAAGTGTGTTATGTAATATATATATATTTTTAATGTTTTATTGACATGAACAGAGAGCAACTCTCTCTCTTTATTGTTATTCCATCACCGATTGAAAAGGAAGCAAAAAAATATACATATTTGGGTTTATTTTTTATTTTTTTTTTTTTTTGGTGTTTAACGTCCTACTGTTTTGCACTTAAGGCTAATGAAGACGGGACCTACAGTTTTACGTGGAATCCGAACCACAGTCAACGATGTCTGTTAAGAAACCATTTAGAAAATTATTCGGGGTCAATGGGAATTGAACCCGGAACCTTTCCATTGATTATTTGGGTTTATCCAATCAATAAATAAAAGAAGAAAAGCTTTTGGAGTATTCTACACTGTGTTTCCTGATTTGAGGAACTTAGAAGAAACATTTTTCAATTATTTAAGAAAGTCGGTTTTTTACAAGCGGCTGAAGGATAGAATTCTACGAAAAAATACTAAAATACGGAAAATTGGCGTGCATTTGGTCATGTTCGTCACTGTTTCGGCAGAGGCGGTGGAAAATCCGTCCATTATAGTGGCAGCTAGCGACTGCACAGCTCCCGTCAGCGGTAAATAGACCGATCGTTTATTTTTCCGACCAATGTGTATGCTCTAATATTCTCCTTCGTGCCACTGTTGAAATGACGGCGACGGCAAATAATCCGTGGCGGACAAAACTCCGTGTGCTGCCTCTAGAACACTATACTTTGAAACACTACACTGCACCTACATAAAGTGCCAGTACCCAATTTGACCAAAGATAATGTTAGCAATATTATATTGATAATTTATTGTACCTTGACATTTGCATAGTTGTTGAAAACAAGTTACTCTTAAGAGCTTTGTATTTTAATGTAAACAAAGTGCGAAATATTTTTTACAATGGATGGGGTTATAACCCCCAAAACCCCCCCCTGGTTACGCCTATGGCACACGTTATATTCTAAATAGGTCTAATAGTAATTCAGTGAACGTTCTATACAATGAAGGTCAGTTGATCATCTAGTCTCTTTTTCCGCAAAATTAGGCGGACATGACTCAACACTGATTGTATAGTGTGAACGTTCTTCATTCTGATACAATAGGTCGTAGTATAGGATTTTTTATTATAGACCCCTGACTAACTATTATGAAAAGCACAAAAAACACGTTAAACATAAATTATTATTTAATTAGTAAGCCCCAGTGAAAAATCAGGCTGATTAATTAGATACACATCAGAAGTACACAATTTAAAAAACAAACTATTTACAAACAACATTTAGGCCTACTTATCTAGGCCTACCTAAACATAACCCCAAACTATAATCTACACTGGGTTTGTTTAAGTATTACAGATGATGGGTGCAATCAGCTATTAAGAAAAGGTAGGCCTAGCTCTTCTTTAAATTTGTATAAACAAATATATTGATGATAAAAGGTTGTATTTATATATAGTTGATAACCTCAAAGCAAATATAACATATTATATTATAGCATTCATTATTTAATACCGCCAAGCCTATTTTCGGTATTTTGACGGATGTTTACATAAACCATTGTAACTTAGCTAATGTCAAAGATAGAATAATGCTTTTGGTCTCGTTTTGTTTGGAATTAAGAGTACTGCAACTAAATTTACAAAAAATGGTATTAATTCCACTTTTACATGTGTACTATAACTGAAAAAGTAAAGGAAAACAAATATTTGTATACAATTTTTAAGTTTAGAGCCTAATAACTATGTAAAAAAAATATTTTTCATCTAACGTTATATATTGTGTAATTCCCTATTTTATTGAGAATAACTCCCGAAAATAAAAAGAAATTACATTTAAAATATGTATTTGGGTTCTTTTTACGCAAAGCCCCGGTTTTTTTTTTTTTTGAGATAGAGCCCTTTTTAGAGAATCACTCGTTGCAATTGTTGTAAGAAACAAGATTCACAGCTCTGAACTCACTAAACACACACAAAATGTGTCTCACTTTAGTGTAATAACAGAAATAATGATAAAAACATTCAACAATCATAGAACGACTCGGTAAAACTAATGGGAGAGTATACAGCCTATTTCCGGTATTTTATACGGTACATAAATATTTTATAAATAAATATGGTTCCACAATCACAATACACATCCGGTACATTTTCCCCCGTTCATTTGTTATGTAATTGACATTTAGTACCGAGATTTAATTTTTTCCTTAAACAATAAAAAATGTACCGTATTTATACCGTATTCATACATGTACCATATTTATTTTGCACAGCTATACAAACTTTTAAAATAGACGTAAACTAAACATATGTTGTTACAATATGAAAGGCCAAATCTTATTCTCTTTATAAGTTTAGAAAACATACAGGTTTAGGTAATAAAAGTGACTAAATAAACAAAATACTAAAAGTCGATTACAATGGCCGTGGCGCTGTTTAGACAAACTGCCGGAGCCGATCACTTCGGCCTTTGGCGATATTCAGACAACTTTTGAGAGCATGTAATTGGCTGTGGCGGTATTCAGACAGTCAGTAAAAGCCGATTAGATCGGCCCTTGGCGGTCAAACGGTCAAGATACAGAAACATTGCACAATTTTTTTAATCTACATTAATTATGATTTAGAAAAAACAGATGTGTTACTTTTAACATTTTAATGTTTAAAATACATCTGTTATTTTTTACAAGGGTTTCAGCTAGTAGGTCACTCAATCTAAGTCATAAAACATAGTAAGGATCGAACATGCCTGTTGCCTTATCACACCAGAAATGTTTGGAAATTTTAGACAACACTTTGAGAGCACTTAATCTAAGTGAACATGAGGTGAGTGCTAAAGGTTTTACTCATTGTAACATAATTATTAATGAAACTTTAACTAGGAGTTTTTTGGGAAAATTATAATTTTGATTGGCCATTATGTTGGATAGAGTCAACATACAGATCTCTGGTTTGCGCCAATCTTCTTCTTTTATCAAGACCTTTAAAATGAGATGTCACTCAATAGGGGTTTTCATTTAAAATTTTCGACTTGCCCCCAAAATACCCCATTTTGGAGGGAGGGTTTGAAATTTACGATACACCAAAAAATTCCATTTTTGGTCATGTTAACAATCCCCAAAGCAAATCTGTCTATTTCCATTAATAAAAGTAATAATGGGGGGGGGGGGGGAGGACTTTTAAGACACGCGATACATGTATATATAATATATATAAAAAAAAAAATGAAGATTACCATTAAATGTAAATACAGTATTCACTTTTTTTAAACCATATGGAATAATCAAAACAAAGGAGTCTGGGAGATTGACATACAAAATTTGGCTTTTTAAAATGTACAGCTTTTACAAAATAAGATAATCAAATGCAGTATTTTACAAGTACATAATATTAGTTAAAACATATTATTTACTTTTATAGAATTGAATTAAGTCTATTTTGATTCATTTCCATCAAATGCCAGAACAATTAATTAGTATATAACTGCTCCCAAAGCTTTGTACATTGAATTGCTTATTTATGTTCCCAAATTTTTTGGGGATGATGAGGGCCATCAGCATGTTCTGCTTGTAAATCAAGTAAAAAAATAATTATTTAATTTGTTGAAAATTTTGGATATGAATTTCATAAAAATCGTTATACACAAAATAAAATTGTGCAACTGCAACAAACTAAACACACTTTTATCAATTTAAAACTAAATGTCAATTTCTCCACATTTGTTTAGTTTTCAATAACTGGGTAGAGCTTAATTTTTATATTCCCCATCTCCTCTGAAGTAATAAAACATAATTATTATCTCTGCCAAATAACTAAACCTGTCCATATTTAGTAATAGTACCGTAATCTAATAAAGAATGAATGCCACTACAACAAACCCTTGAAAGTCAGTAATAAATGAAGAGAAAGAGTACTTTTGGTGTATTTGTAAGGAATGGTTTTTGTTTGCAATGATATTTTTCTTGTTAAGGAAAAACTACACACAAACGTAACAAGTTGAATGTTGAGCACTAAAATTGTATATTTATGCACCTTCTTAAACAAGTCCATTGAATATATAACCTGCCTCTAGAAATAAAATTTTTAGTACTAACAAGTCGAGATAATATATTCAACTTTTGTTTATATATTATAACAGGGTGTCTACTGTCTAGTGCAATTGGCAGACAAAATTCAAGGATTTCAAATTTAAAACAGTTTTATGTATTTTGAAGTAAATTCTACGATTTAATCAGGGAAATAATTTATTGTACTGCAGTTTCACATAATGTATATATTAAATAAATTAATAATCAAATAATAACAAATTCAATTCCATGGAATTACTGGCAGAACTTCAATGTACACTACAAAGGTATAAATCTCATGCCAAGTATATTTACAACTTTTTTATTGTTATTATTTTTTACATTGAATTGTTTTATAAAATTTGTTTGTTGTCATTTTGAATATTGATATATTACATATAAGACTTACTATCTTCAATATTCCTTACTGTCGTTCAAACGACGGCCATTTCGGCTATTTAGCCATTTTTTAATTATCAGAACAACATGCCTTCTGGTCACAATTCATAAGTCAAAAAGTTTTGGAATCATATGTGCGTGTGATTGTTTTTGTAACAATTGCGTGTAACAATGTTTTGTGTGTAACAGTTTTTATAATACGACATAGGCAACGCTGATAAATAACTCAAAAACGGCAGTCGTTTGAGCGACAAATACAAAATGTAATATTGAAGACGGTAAGTATTCTATTTAATAGCTTTACCACTTTTTTAAGGCATAAAACGTATTTCCTAACATGTTTATAACTATTCCTAAAACCAGTTGTTAATTAAATACAAGTTCAAGCATAGTTACACTTGTTCTTTACACTAATATAATGAGAGTTACAGAGAGGTCTTCTTCATCCATCCTCTGATTATGGAAGGCAGTACAAAATTAGTGATGATTAATAGAAAAACTAATATCTTTCCCAAAAAGAACCAATTGTTGACGTTTTACGTCTCTCTATCTTGTTTGCTTCATATATTTTACATTCTTTACATTCATGTTTTATACCATCCTCATTTTCATTCGGTTGAAGATAAGTCATTTGTTTTACACCAATATGACCAAAAGGACAAATTTCCCATACATTTGCAGATAAATCCAGATTACTCATTAAATTTGGCAATTCAACTTTGCTTGATTCTGTTCCAAAACCACTGAACCTATGTGTTAATGATTCAAGACGTAGCACTTCCTTATAAAATTGATTCATGTCATGGATACTCATGCTTGTCAGACGTTGTTCCATTTTTTCAATCAGACATTTGGCTGTGAATAAAGTATGTTTTCTATTATACATTTCGCCTTTATCAGGTCGAACAGTTATCTCTACAAGATCATCGTACAAGTTTAGACTTTGATTGGATTTGGTCACGTTCAACTTACAACTTTGTGATGACAACTCTATAACTAAACACGAAAGAAATGTTGCAGCATATTTTTTACGGATCACAGCTCTTTCACCATTGTAAAAATTTGATAAGTATTGAAGAAAAATATCAGCAATCCAAGCATAAGGTTCTGAAAGAGAAAAGTACAGATAATTCACTAACAAAATATAATTTAAAACTAGTTAACAAATACATTACTTTACATAAGAATTCAAAAATACGAGAGAAGTCCAGAAAATGTTTTGAAATTAAAAAACAACCAAAATAGAAATTTATTATGTGCATTTGAAATAGACAATCTTAAACTACTTTTCTACATATTCACCATTCAAATTGAGGCACTTATAACGATGCACAAGCTTTTCAATTCCGTCTGTAGAAATCTGCTGCCTTAGATTCCAAACACTGGTTTACTAATCTTTGTACCTAGCATGGCTAGAGCCGCCATTTTGGCGTCAAAAGGTTTCTGCTGTCAGTAGGCATCAAACTGTCGTAATATATGAACTAAGATTTTTCCACTTTACTTGTTGAGAATCATTGGAATCAATACGAAATCCCGCTAGTTGTGAGTTGTGTTCCGTGATTAGGTTTTTAATGGCAAAAAACCTCAAACCAATTGAAGTTATCGAAAATTTTGTGAAATGTACGGAGAGGGAATAATATGTGAATGTGGAGTGAGGAAGAGGTGCATTCAGTATAAAAATGGCCGCACCAATGTTCATAATCACCACAGTGGTCAGAATAGCCTTGTGACTGATGAACTGACAATGAAAATCAATGACAACTTTACGATTACGGAACTATTGCTTTTTATTTCCACCAAATTTCACGAAGTTTACTGCATGAAATTATTACGGGGAAGCTTAGTTATCACAAGTGTTGTGGAAGATGGGTGCAAAAACCCTTGACAAGAAAAAAAGTCAGCGCCTTGCTTCATCGTTAAATTTCCTCGAAGTCGACAATGATGGTAATGCACTTCTCGATCGTGTCATAACGGGAGCTGATACATGGGTAAAGCATGTCGATTGTGGGACAAAAAAGAAGTCAGTCCATGGAATGGGGGCACACAAGTTCTTCCTTAAAACCAATAAAATGTTTGGAAATGTTGTCAGCCAGAACGATTATGGCAACTATGTTTGGGACGCTGAGGGAGTGCTTCTGCTTGATTTCCTTAAACATGCAACACAATTAAATCAGAAAGGTAATAACAAAACTTGTAGGCGAGCGATACAATCTCAGCCTAAGGGAAAAATCAGCTCAGAAGTATTGTTTTTGACGACAAGGCATGTCCACACTATGCTAATCGTACCCGAGAGCTCTTGGATGGTTTTGGTTGGGAGCTTTTGGGAGTCTGAATCCTGCGCAAAGCGATTAAAACCTGGCAACACAGCACTTTGACAGCGATGCACAACTTCATGCCGCTATAAACCAGTTGTTGAAATCTAAGGCGGAAGATTTCTTCAGACTGAATTGTAAAGCTTGTGCATCATTATGATAAGTGCCTCAATTTGAATTGTGACTACGTAGAAAAATAGCTACGATTGTCCCTTTCAAATGTATATAATCAAATTTCGTTGGAATGTTTTTGTTGATTTTGTTTTATATTGTTTAACTATTTATTTGTTATTATTTTTAATTAATTTATTTAAAAAATTTTAAATAATAATAAATAACAACACCACTGTAAGCTGCAAAAAAATAATTAAGATTGTTTTCAATGTCGTATACATGAGGTATTCAGTCTATTAGCTCAATAATTTGCAGTAAAACCGTACAAGTGAGATAACATCTACTGATCTTTAGTGATCAGGGTGGCTCGTAGACGGTAGAGCGTTACGATGGAATCGTAAAGGTACGGGGTTCAAATCCCAGTAGGTCCATGTTTTTTCACTTGTAATTTAATTTTAATTATTTGTGTGTAATTGTATTGTAATAAGGTTATTTATTTTTACATGCATGTTATGGTGGTCTTGTCTTATGCAATGAGTTTTGTTTACAAGAGTGAATAAAAAAAATGAAATGAAAATGAGAAACCTTCATCAACAATTCAAATAATAATAAATTGGGAAGTTTGAAGTTTGGGAAAAATAAATACCACAAAACTTAAGAAGTAAAATAACTCCCGAACTAATTCACTTATAGCTAAGATTGAAGTTAGTAATTAATTTAATGAACTAATAAATTTAAAATAAGTCAAGATAAATCAGTTACAAAATTTTTGAGAAAATTTGTCAAAAATTAAGAACTTTCCTGTCTTGGATAAACAACGTCATATAATTTCAAGCGTGGGAAGTGACTACATTTCAGTTACTAACTGAAAGGATTGAAGAGGAAGAAAAACCAATTCAATGATTAAAGGATAAATTAAGGTTAAATACAAGAAACGTAATTACAACTGGCTAGAAATAACATACAAAGGCTTTTTTAAAACTAAAAATTATCAGAAATTAATTTAAAAAATCAAATCAAAAAGTTTCTTAGGTTGGCAATACATTTCTAACGCCCCATCGACTATAGAAAGAGAAGCAGAACCTTTAAAGGTTCACTGATCAGTTTTAAATCACACTGCAGTTAACACTTTGAACCCTAGACCATTCCACATTGTCTTGTGTAGCTACCTAGGGGTTTTGGTAGTATTTAAAAAAATCTGTGTTGCCTTATTTGAAAGTATAACATATTATATATCATTTTAAAGGCAAAAGCTTTAAGAAAATGTATATACTTCAAAGGTTTAGTAAAAAAACAGAATGGTAACAAATGATTATTGTAAAAAACATAAATAGTTACATAGCTATTTAGTTTGTCACCCATCTTATGTTTCTATAAACTAAGAAAGAAAGTTTGAAAAATTAATCCTACGGCTAAAATAAAGTATAACTGTAAAATAAATGTAAAACCTAAACAATAAAACACAACCGTTTAGTGCGTGGAACACTATTATTATTTACACTTTATAACTACAAAACCCTAAAAAAAAAAAAAACACTTACGAATTATAAACTTTGCATCAACATTAAACCACTGATAAATGGAAAAAACTTAGAACACAATCAGAACTAATGACAAAACACATCGAGTTATATTGCTAAACAGACAAACGTCGATTGCAGAATGGACACAGCTGATCAGACGCGCTGTAGTACAACCATCTGATATTTATATGATATTTTTGTTGGCCAATGTTATAAAAATTCCAAAGGTCAAAGACATACGAACTAATTAACATGACGAGAATTCCTGAAATAAGCCGACTGAGCTGAGCTGTAGAATTAAATAGAGAGGCCCGAGGTATACTCGTGCATTGTTAGCTGGCGCCGCAAACCCGGCCCGACCTATACTCAGGCTCAGGGTTCAAAGTGTTAATGTGCACACCGTAATAAGGGTAAAATTTTATTAATAAGCAACAACAACTAGAAAACTATTTGGAAGATTTTGGTAAGATGTGACAGTGAAGTAAATATTGCACTAAGACAATATGATTACATGAATTAAATAATTTCAAACTGAACTCTGAAGAGTTTTTAAAATGTAGTAGCCTATAAAAATAAAAAGTAATTTAAAATAAGAATAAAACGATAATTATGTCTGTGTGACTTTTTTGTAATTCAAATAGTTAACTTACTTTACACGATGTGTTTCCGATCTTGTTCCATCTTTGAGTTACCAGTGAGTGTTTTTATATAGGGCAGACTGGGAGGCATTTAAAATAATTCGACCGCTGACGTGAGTTGAGCAAATTTCCAAAATTAAGTTTATAGGCCTATGTTTTAGGGTTTCAACCAACAATTTGGTAAATAGGTCTATTCACGACGGTGCTGAACAACTGAAAAATGGTTCGCACGCTATTCCGCATATTGGGAGTATCTTCAATACACAAAGCATTGCGTGCTTCAAACCCCAACCCCCTTATTGGGACTATCTTCAATACACAATGCATTGCGCCAACCCCACGGTAGAATTCACCACAACCGGGTGAATATTAGTAGAATTTGTTTGCGCCTAGTGGCTTCGCGAGTTTGCACTTGGCTTCGAACTGGGTACTTTTATGGTATTTTACGTTTTGATCGATTTTGGGGGAACCAAGCGAGCTATAAGGTCGCGTAAAAAAACAAAATGTGCAGAATAACATCGTACATTTATATTTGTAGAAAAAACTCAAAAACAAATTCATTCTCGTTGGAAAAATCACAAAAAATAGTTACTTCCGGTCAAAAAACGTGCTTCCGATTGTTGGATTTTTTTGGCAACGAACTCGTCTGAGCGAGGTAGACAACCAACATGTGTACCAAATTTGAACCAAATCGGACTTAAAATGCGGCCGCTAGAGTGCGAACACATATATACATATGATTTTTAATGACACGCCAAAACGTGTTCTGGGGACCATGATTGGTGCTCATTTGCTACTCCCGACCTTGGGTCTTACCACAAGGGCCACTGCAATAGCTCATTTTTCCTATGGAAATTCGCTAAAAATTGTTAAAAAAAATCTTCCAAGTAAACATTACCTGTGCCAAGTCTAACTATGCACGCTACATTATAGAGGAAAACCACTCGTATTCTAATTTTGAAACTAATTTCTAACCAATACACATATGCAGGAAGAGCAAATGGACGCGCTAGAGGAATACAGAATATATAAAGGGCAGTTAAAAAAATTAAATTTGTTGTATGACTTAGAGAGATAGATATGAAATGCAAACATTAAGCGATACTGCAAGTTAGAGATCCCACATCCTCAGTAGATGAAAGTATTCGAAGATGTGCACACGTTGTGGTATTATTTGCGCTATTGTGTGCATGTATATGTGTTATGTTGTACTAAAATTTATTTGAATGTCATAACAACCTCAACAGAGCGACAATCTGAAGATGGAACGAGTTCCGAAACGTGTCAAGTAAGTGAACCACTTGAATTACAAAAAGTCACACGAACGGACATAATTATCCTTTTAATCATCATTGGCTTGGATACAAACACAAGGAGTTTTAATTTAAAACAAGACTTTTAAAAAGGAAGGCAGGTTCAATCGATATATAAACAAATAATGAATAGAAAGTGTGTACAAGAAAAGATAAATTTTAAGTACTTACTATTGGCAGTAACAATCGAAGTCAAGTCTTTTTTCATCATAGAAACATACTGCCCACTCATAAGTCTAAGATTTGTGACAACGCTATCCTTCACATTCTTAATTTGTTTACATGTCATCCTTACACTATTTCTGTAACGTTTTGTTTTACTAATGATGCATTCACATACTGGACATGTGCGTACAACAATATCACAGATATTTTCTGGAGTCTGAAACATCTCGTCCAAAAGCTTTGATTGAATTGCATGACCACAATCTTCTAGCACCACATACCTGTAGGAGGAAAAAATAAGCCATTACTCTGTGAGTTAGTAGATGGTTTTATTTTGAACAGAACAAATTATCCACAAAACTTAGTAATATTAAAATTTGGTCAAAAGTCAAATCAGCCAAAAAACTTTCAAATAGGAGAAAAAATAAAGGTTTTTAAAATTGGCACAGATGTTCATTCAAGTGTTTTCTAGGCGCACTTTAAGATAGTGATGGTAGGGAGGTGAATGGGATGGGGTGCCTTTAGAAGGTAATTTTTCTTAAATTTTAGAAAATATTGAGTTTAGTGATACAAATTTAAGCTAGACTGCATTCTATATAACAAATTTTAATTCATTTTTTGTAGAGTCGATATTTTATGAGATAGAATAGCAAATTCATGGATACAGGTTTGAACTAGATTAGTAGGAAGAAGTGGGAAAAGTTATTGTTGCCTGCTGTTACTACGGATCATCTACTTTCAAAACAATTAATTAGTGAATGGGTGAGATTAGTAGGGTGGGCCGAAAAAACTCATTTTTTTTGAAGTTGTAATAGCGCGGAAAAGTTGCAAATTATATAGGCAAAAAAAATATTTGTTTTAATATTTTATTTAAATATAAATGTTTTTTGTAAAAGTTTAATGTTTTGACGACCTCTACGGAGTGATATACTGATGATGGAGTTTCGGCTCCGAAACGCGTCTTTGTAACAAGACAACGCATAGTCACATGACGGAACCATAAAGGTAATAAAATTTATTACTCAATATATTATATAGGCCTAATTGTGACTTGGACACCAACAATGAACATTAAAAAAGAAATAAGATTTATAAAGGTTGGATTTTATTGGAAGTCAACTCTTACATCCTCTCCCAAGTAAAGGGATTGGCAGAAAGTGAATAACCCCCTTTTCATAGAGCATAGCAGGATGATAAAATCAAAACTCTTCTAGAATTGATCGAGAGTTGGTGTTTTGTTTTTCCTTGTTTTATCACATGAGGCATGATTCACGTTTTAAACTCTGATTTTATATTGTTAATTCAACAAAACCACAAATTGTGAGCCAGTGTATAATCTCAGTTATAATTGTAAGCCTACCTTAAAATTTCTTAAATATTAAAAATTAATTAACTCTTCTTAGTTTACGATATGAAAGTTTATTAATTTTAATTTGTTTTGCTTTTACACTTATTACAATACTGTTTTATTGTATACATACATGTGTTTTCTACACAGAACACAAGTTTTAATATATAATGAATTTAAGTTTAACAATTTATATAAACTCTTTTATCTCGGGTTATCCCTAGAAATGTCAGACGACTAGAAAACTAGTTGATTGCGCGTCGGTTACAAACCGGCACCAAGAGAAAACCAGTCGATATTACACCCGCTAAAAATCATCAAATCTCAATAAAACAAGAACTGCTGGAAAGGAAATGTTTTAAATTTTAACCCTTGTATTTACAATATTTTCCTAAAACATATACGAGTATTTACATATGTAATCATCGTTTTAAAATTGTAGTTTCCAAAAAAGCTGATACTGCGCGAGAAATCACAAAGATGTGACTTAAACTAGCCACTTTTTAAGGCTGAATCTTTAGACAGACTTATTTTGAAAGGTGTATAAGTACACTTTTGGATTCGACAAGAAAAAAAATCAGGGGAAAAATAATGTAACTAATGTTAGTAAAGAAAAAGTAGATTGTCAGGTAGTACAGCCTTGGTGCTGGGGTGTTGTTTAGTTTTAGAAAGTTAAACAAAACAAAATTGGGTCTGCGTCGGACCAGACAGTGGAAGTTATACTTTTTTTGGCCATTCGTATACTTTCAAATAATGTTTGAAAATAGAGAATACACTTCAGCTACACTACTCGATTTATCTAAAAGCTTCTGACAGCTATCCCATAAATTATTTTTAGAAAAACTTTGTTCTTATGGAGTTAGAGACATTGAATTAAATTTGTTTCGATCTTATCTTAATGATAGACTTTAAGTGATTGTTTGTAGCTAGGATAAGCCTAATTTTAAAACTGTAAAAATTGGGGTACCACAGGGATCAGTTCTGGGTTCTTTCCTCTTTTTTGTCTGTAAATTACTTTTCTATTAATATGCCCTGTAAGTCTACTTTGTATGCAGATGACACCACATTTATAGCAGTGGTAATAGTATTGAAGTTTTAAAATTAGAGCCGGAAAAGGCTTTGCATTGGTTCAAAGCAAACTCTCTTGTTGTCAACAACAGTAAAACAGAAACATTTTGTCTTTTCAATGAACAGTTTGAATAAAGATTGAATACAAGATTGGTCTACTAAAACTGTGAAATTGTTAGGGATACATTTGGATTGTCGGTTGAGTTGGGAGTGTCGTATAACAAATGTATGTAAAAAATTGTCTAGAGTTACTTTTTTAATGCGCAAATTAAAGACCTGTATCAGTATAGACATCCTAATTCATGTGTACTATGCATTTTGCCGTTCACACTTGACGTATGGCATAACAGCAGCAGTTCACAAAGAGATTTGTTTGGTAAAAGAGAAGCAAAAAGCTCAAACAATAGCGAGATTTTTCATAAATTTGCATATTCCGTTATTTAATATACTTAAAATCATCTAATCATAATAAAACCGGCACCGTTGGAAAGCTAATCAATTAAACTTTAATTTTTGTATTTAAAACATTTTCGTAAAACATATATTTACATACGTAATCACCGTTTCAAAATTTTAGTACGCAAATCAGCTGTGATTCACGCGTCAATGAACCCCGTTATACTGCCAAGACTTTGTCTCATTTTCAACGGTCTGCAACTCCTCACAGAAGTAATTTATGAAGAAGATCATAACAGCATTGAATTCAGCTGAAGATTCTCTTTAAAATGGTCTCTTCAAATCACATGTTACTTTGAAAACAGCTGTTCTACAGGATTTAAAGTGAAAGCTTGTAATTGGTCATAGATTTGGCCAATATGCAAGCATGTTTAAAATCGATTCTTACAGTTTTATTCGATATATCCCTAAAATGTATAATATATGGTTTTAAAGAGAAAACTTCACAGTTTTGATCTATGTCCAATTCAATACATTTAGATTTCATAGGTTGGTACTAAAATGAACTCCTAAAATCTGCTTACATCGTAATTTTGTCGGCTGTCACAGTTCATTTTATCCGCCAGTTATAACATTTGTTTTGTGTTATTTTATGGTTATTACAGTTTATAAAATATTGTTATATTGTGTTTTAGTTATAAATAAATAAGTGTAGATTGTGTTTGAGTGAAATTAGGCTTATAACAGTGTTCTAATAAAACGGTAAGTGAAGAAATAAGATAGCCTAGAAATAAGGTTTTAGGTTAGACTGCCGATTTGATATTTTTGATTTTTCATTACAAAATGTAAAGTTATTTGAAACCAGGTAGAATGCTATTCGTTTCTACATTTAATTCTCGAATTTTTGGTATAAAAAAAACATTGTTTAAAGTAAAAAATGTATAGGCCTAGTCACTTTGAAATTAGTCATGATTTGCAGGTTATGCAGTAAAAACGTTCAAAGTGTTATTTTGAACTAAACAATTGTGAAATTGAAATATATTTTTCCATATTTCTATTTAGAACTAAATTATAAAACTTTTGTGTATTTTGAAAAAAATTTCAAAAATGTTTTACTATTTTTTATGAGGCATAAAGTTGGTTTTTTTCCTTCCATTTCTGAACATTTTTTGCTTTCTAAGGTAATAACTTTTACAATTTTAAAAGGAACTAATTTTTAGTGACATATTTGAATTCTTTGAAGTTTTTTATACAAAACTGCTACGGAACACTTTTGGATTGTGGTTTATTTACTATTTTTTTAGAATTTAAAAAAATTCTTGCAAAATGCTAAAAACTGGCTTTTCAATTCGCTATAGCACGGCCATATATGTAGGGTTAAGAACTATAAAGAATGTTTCAGAAAACGACAGCTGTGTGCCCTTATAAAGAATTTCAAATAATGACATTACACATTTTATACATATACTATTGTTTACTAAATGTCAAGGAAAATCTGAAGAGTTGTACTCTCAGGCAAGATATTCACAGTTATAGTACTAGAAGCAAATATTTTATATATCCAATACCTGTAAGGCTTCAGAAAACTAACAATAGCAATTTATGTATAAAATAAAACTTTTTAACTTTTTAATAAATTGCCTGAGGAGGCTTGGAAAACAAGTTTAAAGAATCTTAAATTAAGAATCAATAATTGGTTGAAACTAAAAGCTTTATATTCTGTCCAGGATTATAATATGGTTTGAGATGCTAGTTTAAATGTTTATTACAACAGGTTGTCATTTTGAAGTTATTAAAGGTTATATATTCTTGTTTAATTGTAATGACTTGTTATCCTTATCTAATTCTATTGTTATATTGGACTTTTTAATGTAATTTTAGTTTCACTCATTGAATGATTTATATGCAATGTGATTTATCCAATCTAGCAATATAATCTTGCAATTAAAATCTAGTTTTTAAAAACAACATGTTTAAAAATGTCACAATTTGTATTTTTAGTACACATTTGTAATTTTATGACCACATGTAGTTTTATGACTTTTCCCCATTGCATTGTAAATTGTTTAAAGAACTCACTTAAAAATTATAATACTTATTAAAAATAAAATCCTGTAATATTTACTAAAAATATCTATACTTCATGTGCAAAACAATATAAAAAATGTATATATGAAAAAATTAGTAAAAATTACAGTACTTGTATACAATTTTCTGTCCTGTAAAATTAAGTTTGTTTAAAGTAAAGTTTGTGTGCTATTAAAAATTTGTTGACCAAACACTAAACAAATTCTTACCTGTCGTAAATTGAACAATCCAAGTTATCACATGATCTGCACAATTTAGGACAAATCTCGCCACATAATCCCATACAGACATGCCCACAAATTTGGGTTTTTGTGCACGGCTCATTGCAAGGGTTTCTATTACATATCTCAAAACAGAGATTGGTACAGCTTTCATGAGGGCACTGCCAATTACACTTTCTCTAAAAAATAATAAGATAAATATTAATACTTTCAAAAATATAAGAGGCATTTTCAAACAAGGGCTGAGTTAAAACTTGTCTTGAATATTTTAAAATTAAATAAACCATTTTACTTCTCTCTAGTGCATATTTGTGTTCACTTAGACTAGAATACTAACTCCCTCAACTCTTGTGTGCACAATGGTGTAATCAGATTCATTATAAATTTTCATCGGATATTATACAGGGTGATTCAGGAAGAATAGGAGAAACTTTGAGGGCATGTTTAGTGGTGAAAAAAATGTAAACACAGGACAAAACTGCTGGTCAGTCATTTTGTGTTGGTTCAATACGAGACATAAGTGCAGAGCAAAAGGTGATATCGATACTAAATTTATCAAAAATTCTTATATCATTCAGTTGTAATTTAACAGTTCCAAAATAGCATCAACCAGGGGTGCAGAAAATGTTTTAGCACACAAAATTTCCCCAGAACACACTTTTTCCACTCAAAATTTCCTCAAAATTTATCGCTATTCGCTACAGATGCACTGGACATTAACACAGTTTGTTTATCTATTTCAATATATTTATTGACATTATGTTTTAATAATAATTATTATATTAATTATAAATTCATACATAAATCTTCAAAAAAATGTTAACCACATTATTTTTACTTCAGTAACTATGGTGAAATTAAACTATGGTGAAATATCAAATATCGTCAGGTGGTCCCAAAAGGTTTAAAACAAAAAAATACAACTTGATTATTGCTATTTTATTATGTTTAAAAGTAGGTCTAATACTTAAGTGGTAAATACAAAGTTAAATGTTCTGTTTAATTAGTTCCAATTCAATTACCTACCACAGTCACTACTGGAAATATAACGAAACACTATAAATATAATACTTAATAACCCTATGATGGTTTAATACATTGCCTCTTAAACATCACAATAATAAACAATTGCAACGGAAAAAATCACTACATATATTTAATTAAACGTCACAGTAATAAACAACCAACTAGACCACTTGGTACTTATAAACTGAACGGACGGGGTCGAAAACTCGAAACGAAAGTTATGAGATATAACAGATAACCCCATCCCTCCACCCCTATCTACGCAATGAAAAAGGAAACAAATGAGTCATCACATTGTACACATTTTACTGATAAAGACTGATTTGGAATGTCAGTAAAAAAAAAGAAAAACTTCAGTAATACCTATGCATTAAGTATCGTTGTATAATTTGGTTTAATATGATTTAATTCTTATCGCTTGAATAATATCATTTGTTTGAAACTAATCAAAATTTGCATACCGCTATCATAATAATTATTTAATACCTAACGAAAGTATTTCACGAATCAGGAAACTGCCATTCATCAAGCGGCACAAAAATATCGTATCGACGGCTCGGCCGTACGATATTTTGTGCGGTGAAAAATAAATAGGAATCCTGTCCGACTTGCAGCAGAGAGCAGACAACACACTTTGTGTGTGTTTTTGTGTAAGTATATGTACTGTACAAACCGATTAGGCCGACTTTTGTTCCCATTCATTTCTTATCTAGTTTTCCCCAAAATAATTGTATTTTCCTTATTTTTTGAGGATTTTTCCCCGACCAAAATTTCCCCGGCTCAGTCCTAATTTCCCCCGAACTACGTTCGGGCGTTCGGACATATTCTGCAGGCCTGGCAGCAACTAAAAAAAGTGTAAAGGTAAATTACAGAGAAACAATCCAATTTACAAAAGACTTATTATTATTACTACAGGCCTACTTTATAGTTATTGTCTGTCAAAAGATATGGTACCTAACGCAAATTATTTGGTTTTAATTTGAATTTAAGAAACGCAAACAAAAACAAAAGAATGTATTTGGACAACCTCAACTCTGTCTACATTGTATTTGAGATGTTTTGTTTAACCCACAATGCTATCTGTTTATTACATATATTCTCTATCCAATCCATTATTAAATATTATAGACCTGAAATATTAAATAAGTTGATCATGCAGCTGAACCAATGATGTGAGTTGAAAGAATTTATAAAATAAGGTTTATATGTTTTAGGGTTTCATCCAACTATTTATGAAATTGGTCTACTAATGAAGATGCTGAATAGCAGCCTGCGTGTATGAAATACAATAGAGCCATGGTTATCCTAGGTAATGTGGACCGAGGATAACACGGACTCTTTCAAAAATCGAGAGGAGAAATGTACGATAAACTGGTGAAATCAATGAAAACGTGGTCAAAGATGTGGAAAAGGCATCTACTGTAGGGTCAGTCCATATCAGATCAACACAGCTTACAACCTGACCTCTTTAGAACTTCATGAAATTTTGTACACTTATTCTAGTCCGTAAAATAAGGTTATTTCAAAAATTTCAATTTTTGTTGTCAAGTATATTTTGAGATATAAAATTACAAAGTTTGGAAAAAAACGCTAATTTCGGTAAACGTCAATACCTTTAAATTTGTGACAAATTAAGGCGTTTTTAATAAGCTTTAATTTGATATGTAACACAAGTAGTTTTGTAAAAACTTCATTTTCCCCTAAAAAAATCTATTTTTCAAAATGTGATTTTTAAAAAAGCTACCTTTTTAAAAATTTTCAAAAATGTATGTTGTTTATTAATGTCTGTTAAATAAGTGAAAAATTCTATCTTGTCAATCTCAGTAGTTTTTTAGTATGAGTAATCAAATTAGTATGAGTATGTCGTCTGGATTTTTCACAGCCTATCATACCAGAATGAAGGTTATGACAATCCACAAACTAAATCAATATGTTGAGTACTTCAATAATAAATGATGAATTAACTAGTTTAGTTAGTTAAAAAACACACTTTACAATTTACACTAACATTAAATTGTCATCATACATTAGTTGAAAAATGTAGCTTTTAATTGCTGATAGTTTTCATAACTGCTGAAAACTTGGCAGTGATTCGCTGATCGTCCTTTTTTTTAAGTTGATAAGTTCTCCCTGTGGAAGTTGAAACATCAATCTTTGCTATTACATCATATATGGGAACGAACAAAATATCAGCCCTTGGTGGAAATGTGAAGGATGAAGGTCCATGTGGTTGCAAAAACTTATCTGTACTTCATTTCTGTCTTCAAATACACCAACCACACGCCCCACATACAAACACTGATCTGTAAACAGTGGTTTACACTGCACATTGCCATAACCCAGCGAGTTTGAGTTTTATTGAACAATGTGACAACACATAAACAAAATTGTATTGATGGTTAGTAAAGCGTCCAAATGAAAATAAAATACAAATATAAAATGATAAAAACATAGGCTGCAGTACATGTCCCAGTAAAAATTTTTTTTTGAAGAAGTCCATAAGTGTTTTCTGTTTAACGGAACTCGCTTGCTTGAAAACTAAACAAACAATATGCAGTATGACACACGCAACGTTTTTAGAGCGAGAATTTACTTGATACTGAATTGTAAGATCTCCAACTTCCCAAAGTATAAAATAATATAGAATAGGACCATAAGTCAATTTTAATTCGAGAGAGCATTTTATTTTTGAATTTAATTTAATTTACATTACAAATGTTTTTCAGAAAGAGAGCTTAATAATTAGAAGCATTTTCAACGTAAAGGAATAGACTAAAAGGGCAGACAAAATTTAAAGTCAATTTCAATATTAACTTAAATAAAAAAATAAAAGCAAGACAATTATTAAAATCAATTATTATATTAAATTTAAAAGTAGTGTTGGAGAAAATGGACAGTCTATGTACTAACGCTAAGACGCGAAAATTATACGAGTTTTAAGACGCAGTTAGAAAAGAAACGTCCACCAGTCTAGACGAGATAAGAAGCGAACACCTGCAAGCCAATTCCTGGAGAAATGGTCTACGTACAATTAGACATGCAAGATCCACAGGGAATGCTTTCGTAAGCAACCAACGAATCTGACGAAATTGAACATCTGTGTGTCGTCAGACGTTTCTGATTGGTGGAGAGAGGATAGACGCCGGCTGGATGTAGTGGTGGGAAAGAACGCTAAAGTCACTTTCCAACGAGAGACCAAGCAGTGAACATCGCTTGAAGTGTTGCATGTTGCGCTTTAATTAACAGTTTAAATGTAACATTTATTGTTAATCTACAAGTACAAAGTAGTATTTGAATGTTTTACGAGAATTAATAATTCTCATCGTCAAATGGTGTGTAGTGCGATCGCTTAAATAATGTGACAGTAAATCGGACACGACAATGATCTAGACTACAATAGTTTTGCGCTTGAGAGTGGGATTTTACTTTTTTCTTTCTTTTTAAAAATTAATAAGTTTGTGGTCTGCTTTTCGTAAGTACAGTGCACTTAAAATCTTTTTTTTTACAAATCACCAGCTCTCTTTAAAATTTATAATCTATAATTTGTATCATATTTGTCTGTATTTGAATTTATTTTTCTTTGCTGTATATATGATATTAATAAATGTCAAAGGTCATTTCTAAATCGTCTGCTTTGCTTGGCCTAATCTGATCCTTTTCACCATTTTTCATTCAGGTCATTGAATTCACAACCCGAGATAGAAAAATTAGTAGAGTCTTGCAATCCAACTGCATCAAATCAAATCAAATATAATTTATATATTTTTTATTTTTTTGTAAGCTGAGCAACTTACAAAATGGCGCAGCCAACTTTGGGGCTCGTCATTAGAGACTAAACTTACAGAATGAAACTATTGTATTCACAAAAACTAAAAGAGAAGTGTAGCCGGGTAAGCTGGTATTTTACTCCGTATATAGAAGTTGGACACAATAGAAGGTCGGATAGATGTAGGAAGCAGGTGCAAGATAAGGAATGATGACATCACCATCGTGTAAACAATAATCACAGACGTTTGTCTACTCTTATTCTGCTACTAAATGTATCCGACTAATATTATTGTTTATTCAAGTAATTTGTTTGATTGTTTATTTAGTTCACTACTTATAAATAAATAAATTATGTTATTTATTTATAAAATCTATTATTCTCTTGATCTAGTACTTGTACCGGTCAAAATACCTTAAAACGTAAAAATCCTAATCCTATTGATGATTAGCAAAGCATTGGAATTACTGTATTCTACAGTAATTTTTGGAACCATTTTTGACGAAACATTATAATATGACTAATATAAGTACAGATCAGTCAAATTGGCGCTACATGCAGATTTCACTTTTCGCGGTTACTTTAACACATGCGTCTACCGCAAACCAAACTTTCTTTTACTACCTCGGTTAACCCGGAACTCGATTAGTCGGGGCTCAACTGTATATAAATAGATTTTTTTTTGCATCTCAGCCTTTAGCTCCGGCTCACGTGTTGATTGTTCCGCTCAATCTTGCGGCCTCTGATCTTGCTTCGAATCGCTTGCAGCAGACAAACTCGCTTTTGCGCATTTGCATCCCGGCCATCGGCCTACGTGGATTTAAACTGAGTACTTTTATGATACAAACGTTATGATCTAGTTAGGGGGAATCAGACGGACTATAAGGGAGTGTAAAAAAACAGAATGTGCAGTATAATATATTTTTTTTTTTTTTAGATAAAATGTAAAAAAGTTTTATTTCATACAAAAACTCTCAAAAATGTTTTACTTCCAGTCAAAAAAGTGCATCGGCTTGATATTTTCATATTGATCGTCTGTGATTCCACAAAAAAATAACTTCAAACTTTTATATTTTTATCTTCAGTATTTTTCCTCTACATTGATTTTATGTCAGCCAGGAGAAAGCTGTGAATTTATAGATTACTGCATAAGCTTACATTAGTTAAATTAGTCTAGTTGAAAAATTTAATTTGTTCAATTTTTTAGCGTGTTGTTATTTTGAAGTTTGCTAATTGAAATCCCTTTTTTATAGTAACCTACTGATTTTAAACTTGATAGCACTAATCTGACAACAAATTTATTGTAGTAGCATAGAAGTACATATGCTACTTCTAAATCAAAGTCCAGGAGGAAGAGGAGCACCGCTCATAAAACTTAAACTATGACAGCAAAAATCTTAAATCTAATGCTATGTTTATTATGAGCATTTTCTAATAAACAAAGTCATTGAATAAGAAAAAAAAACAATTTCATATGCTTAGAACACACATTACCATACCTGACAACGAAAACAAGGATCTCCACATCTGTTTTTACAAGGTCCATGTTCGCAACCATACAAGCACTGCTGACTGCACGGAGGGCACAGTTCCTTGCACAAAGCCTTACACCTAAAACATTGTATTTGTTAGTAATTACTATCTACACAAATAAATTACATAATAAATACTCATACATTGCATTCTAAAACGATGGAATGACAAACTATTTAGTCTTTACATTGATATTGTGCTAGATGCTGTAGAAAACTGCAAATGCGAACATCTTCGCCATATATGTGATTATGCTGTTTTGAATATAACAATCATAATATTGATCTCCAACGTTCAGAATTTTTCAACAAAGTAAATTCCATTGTTATGATGTTAAAGACATAAGATTTAATAGTTTTTAGTTACCTACAATGAGTGTAAAGGTTTATTTCATGTAAATTGTGTTAAATTGGATGCCAAGGAATATTTAATATACAAGGTGTTCCCAAATTATGTTTCCAGACTTCCACAAATTGTTCCTTTGGTCAAAACAAGAACAAAACTTCCAATAAACATAGGTCCTAAAACGCTTAGTTTCCTAGATATCCGCCATTTTGTTTTTTGTACAAAATAATTCTTATCTAGAGAACGGTTTGACTGATTGAGTTCAAACTTGGCATGCAGTTTAACCTGACAATGAAATACCTCAAGAAAAATAAACGATTAAATCCAATCATGCGCTTCAAAATGGCGGCTGTTTGAAAATTTCAAACCTAAATTACTCAAAAACCGTATATTTTAACGAAAATGTCAAGGTACCTTTTTTGTAGCCCTTTTGATTCCCTATCGGATGGTGTAACTGTCAAAACAATCGGATGAAGGATAATAGCTAAGTTAAAAGGTGATAGCAACAAATGTCCATACAATATTGTAGTATTTACTGTGTTGGTATAGGATGCCGGGTTGAACAAACCAATTAGTATACATAACTTAATTGTTATCCTTCATCCGATTGTTTTGACAGTTACACCATCCGATAGGGAATCAAAAGGGCAACAAAAAAGGTATCTTGAAATTTTTCGTAAAAATCTACGGTTTTTGAGTAATTTAGGTTTGAAATTTTCAAACAGC
>JAGFPH010004230.1:77917-102586 GCA_018207615.1 Philaenus spumarius
TTTTCATTATTTTCACCAGTAGAACACGTCCTGCAATTCTTTCCGTTTCTTCCTGATACACCCTGTATAATTTGAAATTTGAACTGATAAGTAAAATTGCTGTACTCTCACTGGCTATGTATCAATCTAAAGGGGATGACCTCAAGTTGATCGGAAAAATACTGAAGTGAATAAGAAATTTAAAAGAAAGTTTAGGCCAATAAATAGTTTGTACAGCTTGCAGGGTTCTCCCATAGCAATTCTATAGTTACATAAAACAGTGACAGAAAACTAATATTCAAAGTTTTTGTTAACTAGCAGGTTCAATGTATTTTCCATAAAATTCTAAGCAGTCATTGGTTGTTTAGGTCTTCAAACATATCTCTGAAAATAGGTTGATCGATTCCCCTTACATTTGCCATAATTTTCTCATCGCCCAGCATACCAAACGTTGTTTTCTAAAAATCTCTTAGTATTTCTAAACTTGAAGCATCAGGTGGTATTAAATCAGGAAAATTAAAGAGACATTAAATGTTTGGTCCAAGGAATTGCAAATGGTTTCCAACGGTGGACGTCTACCTTTTCTGTGTGTTGTCCTTCATTATTCCTAAACGGTTACAAAGAGAAGATGTTAAGCAAAGAAAAACCTAAAGTTCAAAAGATAATTATGGTCATCTAGTTTATTCAGACTCTTGTGGATCACACTGCTCATCTTAGGAAATAAATTCTCGAGGTGTCATCCAGGTATCAATACTGGCATAGTTTACTGTTTTTGTTATATATAAATGAACTGCCTTATAATAAAAAAAAAAAAAACTGTTCTGTTTGCTGATGACACCACTTAGAACAGGTTTTGGACAAAATAATATTGCCCTAAAAGAATCGGTTATGTCATCAATAGATATAACAAAATTTTGTTCTGAGGAAATGGTGTAAAATTTATTGAAAATAAAACTCGATCTAATTCTGCTTGATTTGACTTTGTGCTATTTCACGTATTTTAAGTTCGGCTGCAGTTAAAACAGTGTATTTTTTCATACGTGTATTCTCATCTCACTCAGTTATGGTGTTGCCATTTGGGAAATTGTTTTGCAATTAAAAACTCTTCAACTGGAAATGACGGCAATCTAGAAAAAAATAATTTAAAATGTTGTCCTATGTCCTATGTTTTATACGTTATTATATTGGCATCAGGTAGTACTAGCATGGATGTTCCTTGAGGCAGCAACTGCTTCAATATCCATTCCACAGAGCAAAGCTGTAAGAATTAATTAGAACTAAAAGACAAAATATAATGAATTGGTACTAACCTTTTGCAAACATAGAGCATTTAATTGAAACACTTCCGTGACCGCAATTTGTCTTTGCTGCTTGAACAGTTTCCACATCACAACAAATAAGACGACAAGACTCTCCACATTTCCCAGTGCAAGGGTGTCCACATTCCAATACCTTTGTACATGGTTCCTCACAATTTATCTCACAAGATTCACTGCACAGTCTTGTACACTTGTGGCCGCATGCTAGGAACAAACTGCAAGGTTCGTGACATTTTATAAGGTCACAACTCTCTGAGCATAGTCCCGTACAACGGTGTCCACAAGCTAATAATTGGTCACATGGTTCTTGACACTTGACTGATAAGATTGGTTCTGTGTTATTAGTATATTGATGGCATGGTAATGTAACTTCATGTTTGCATTTTGGCAAATTATTAGTTACCTAGAAAAATTAAAAGCAGGGTCAAATCATTAACATAGCATAAGATGCAGGTTATTAAAACAAGTATTACAATCTAAAACCTGGATGATCCATTACTCGATGGTCAAAACCCTAACAACCTGCCCTGCAAACTTCAAGGATCTAGCTACTTGCAAGTAGAAGGTTAAACAAACCTTAACATTTAAAAATGTTTGAAATGACATGTTTCATCAAGTAACACCATAAATAGAATACCGTCAAGGCCAGAGGTGCCCAGAAAGGGGGAGATATGGCGCTCAGAGCGCCATCAAAACAAATTTTGGGGGGATATATAATTCTGGGGGGTTTTTGAAACTATAATAATAAATAAGACAATTTGTGAATCACAATTGAAATTTCGTGTATTTCGGGTAGGATGACAATAATACATTAATATTATTGGCAAATGTATTGCTATGGTAGTATACAGTACAGTAAATAATCTACCTATTTATAACTAAGATATTTTTTGTTCATTGTCGGTATAATTCTTTCGATTTCGGTAGAATCTTGGTGTGGTCATGCCCAACCCCCTTCCCGTCTCCTGCCGCCGCGCGAACTTAGAAATTCCTATTGCTTCGGTCAAGATCATAGGTTCCAAAATAAACACAGTTGTGTGACTTATCACTGATCCTTCCCTCCCTCCAACCCCACCTGCTGATCAGCTGTTCCATTTCCATCACAGAGTAGTGTCCTGTTGTCAGTCAGTTCAGCTTCAGTGCAGTGTGCAGTAGATAAGATTAATTTGACTTAAATAATGTCTCGAGCGTTGAAAAGAGCGATCAAATACAAACATTAAGAAGTGTTATGTAACACAGTGCACCGCAACGACAAGTGGTTGGCGCATTGTATAAAGAAACATCTTATAAGTTTTAAAACGAGTTAAAAAAAAAGAATTGGAAACTTTCAGTAGGCTTTTCAAAGTAGCATAAAGAATTAGACATTTCAGACATCCTTCATAAACCTGATAATTCATCAGACGGTCAGATGTCATCAAGCCATGAAGAAGAGACAGTCCAAAATGAAAGAATTTCAAGCAAAAAGAAACGTGAAAATGAGAGGATGGCAGACCAGTGGATGAAACCAGGTTTTATTTGGCCTTACAATGGTCCAATATCATCATTACTAAATTTAACTGTAATGTACAGAATTCTTCTTTCTTTGGCAGCACTAGCTGTTCTGTCGACAGAACCATGAGTAGACTGAAAATTGTAAAAAAATCAACTCGCAGCAGTATGAGTGACAAGTGGTTATCTAGTCTATTAATTCTAGCCTCTGAAAAAGATATTTTCAAAGAAATTCCAAATGATATCATAATTAACCAATTTGCATTAGCAATATCAAGAAGAATACGTCACTACTTTATTGTATAAATCATTCAAAGAATCACAGAAGTTAGAAAAAGTAAATGCTAAATTTATAGAAAACTGTACAAACAATTTCGTGTTTTACTTTTACATTTCTAAGAAATAGCCAATGTATCAACAAAAATACTGATTTTGGTCGCTAAGATCTTTAACTTTGCTAACTTATAGCCTACAGTTATATTTTATCATTTTCATTGTTAATAACACCCTGTACTGTAGTTTAATTCGTTGATACAATAAACTATTTGTTACACCATCATATATTTTTTATTTAAACACTACAAAATCTCTGATTCCTGATTGGATTAGTATTGTAGATATGTATAGTGCGCTAGGTTCAGGTCATTCATTGTCACAACACAAGAGCTACTAAGGTTAAGGTTTATTGTTTATAAGGGGAGGGGGTATCTACATGGGGGGGTATCTACATTGAGGGGGGCACCCCTGGTCAAGGCCATAAAAATATATTAGTTGAGTACGACAATAATACTTTTTATGGTATGACAATGAAAAAAACGTTTTATTATTATGTAAAGGTTTCTATGGATCAATTTTAAATTAGTCATCATATTGGTAAAATGGCTAATGCCATCCAAATTTTAAAACTTATACAAAATAGGCATTCTTTTAAAATGAGAGATCAATATTTTTTCAATCTTTGCTACAAGTCGAGAAATCCATCCATTTAACTAGAACTTATCAAGTTTGCTTGATCAAGGCACATACACTTTTACATTAAACATTGAACTAACCTGTACAGTTTTAGATTAATTGTTTATTACAAGGTATACATTTTTTTGCAGGACTTTACTTTATGGACTAAAGTTGCAATAACTCTGGAAAATTTAGTTGCTTTGGATACCACCAAAAAACTTGAATGTCAATTTTATTTATTTTACAGAGAGATGTAACGCCACCTTGGCTTACGATTTATTGGAACCAATGTTCAAATTGAAAAATGGATTTCGAGAAACATTGGTCTTATTTTGTTTACACATTTTTGTTGAAATAGGTTGTAAATTTTTTTTGAAAAACTCGAATTACACGGAATATGTAGAGGTTAAAATAAAGTTACCATTTATAATCCTTGTAAAAATAAAAGTTTTATTAAATATACACTGTTTTGTATTGAACACTGAGGTACAAACGTAATTTTATATACAGTACTAAAATATAAATTCAAGTATAAAGTTTTTAAAGAAATCATAAATAGTTTTTTGTTTATACTGCAATGTTTACGAGCAGCGATGTCACGCCAACAACAGAATAATACGCTATCGGCTGCAGTAGCTTCGGGTTGTTGTTCAACGTAGAGTGATTAAACAACGCCTGCATCCATATTAGTGATTAAACAAATAAATGTCGCACTCAATACAGTAGTGGGGAATACGGCAGTGGCGGGAAAAGTTTGTTTCGATAGTATTTTTTTATATTGAAGCCACAACGAATTACACGGAACATGGGATTATCGCGACTCGAATTACCGGGAATCTACTGTATTTAATTCTGTGTAGAAAAAATCCTATTTCTTACCGATCTATTAAAAAAAAGAAATAATAATACTTCGGCCTACTCTTGCATTAGCTATTTTACACACCTCTAAGAGACCTAATTAAGAACTACATCCAATAAAAAATGTATTAAATTCTTTATCAAACTGTTAGTTAGATTTTGAACGAACTATCATTGAGTCAAAAACTAAAGTTTTAATTACAAATATTTAATACCACCATACCATAGCATATATTGGTGCTAAATGGTTTAACCTATCCGGTTATATTTTGTATAAATATTTTTAGGAAGATGATAAAAGTAAAACTCACCATTACGTGACAGACACATGGTGCAGAACATATCAGTTGACATTTATGCCCACAATTCAATATCTGAGAACAAGATTGTACACATTTAAATTTAGTTTGATTTTGACCACAGGGCAATTCGACTTCATGTTTGCAAGTCAAGACTCTTCTACACACAATTGGACAAAAATATTTCTTCACTTCAAGTCCACAACTGATTGTATCTGTATGGCCGCAGGGTAGAAGTTTGTCACATTTTATTTCACAAAAGAATTTTGTCACATCATCTTTGCATTTCATTTCTGCAGCATGACCGCAAAGCAAAGCTTTCAGAACGTTTTCATTGCAAGGTTCACAATTTTCATTACAGATTTTCCTGCATTTATGATTCAAACTGCAGCCCTTTCTCGTTCTTGTACATTCTTTCATGCATTTAACCTGTAAATAAAAATATTTTATGAAATTGATACTTTTCATTTTAACTCCTACCATAGAAAACCTTTGGATATTAAAACAGGTTAATTAATTTATAAACATTTTCATACCTTTGTTATTAAATTTAAAAATGTTTTCTAACCAGTTAGAATATGTTAACAAACTACAAACAATTACGTTACAGTGTGTTATTCTTTAACAAAGTACAGTGGGGTCGATTCTCTTAACTAGTTACCGTACCAACATTTTTACTTTTTAAATTAATGCACATGAAATAGTCTAGGTAAAAATTAGATATGATAAAATAAAAATCTGAAGCCTAGAACTAGTATATATCATAATTGTGACTCGATCCATCCTTCTAACTTAAAGACATAGCAACTGTGACTCATAATAGGATGTTTTATACAAGAGGTATGATCACAATATTTTTTTCGAAACCTCTCACATTTGGTATCATATATTTGTGTTTTTCTGTATTTGTATTATTGAGTTTTATTTTTTTACTTCTCAGTTTAGCTCTGAGATGTACTATGTAGATGGTTAAGGTTAGTGATATATTTTAGCTTTGCTTGTTTTCTTTAAATAAATCTCTAGGTTTATGTTCCCTTAGTTGTTAGTCACTTGATGACAGGAGTTGATTTATATTCCCGTAACGTTGAGTATTGATTTTTTAACATACAAATGATGGCAAATGTCCAAATAACTAATAATAAAATTGAACATCCATCATTAATAAATGTTAACTTCAAACAGAGAATATCATAAGATGTTTATTTCATAAATATATTATTATTTATATCTTTTCTATTCCACCAAAAGAAGGCAATAATACTTAACAGTCGTTTGTTTTTCTTATCAGTTGTTATGTTACATTAGAAAAAATATTTTGTATGAATATCCTATACAGTTAAAAGTTAATTAGTCCAGCATTGAATGTTTCAGCCCAGAATCAATTAATTTCAATTAGTATACTATAAAAACATACAGTAATAGATTACCAATTCCTTATCAAATGTTTCAGATCAGCACCCAGCAATTTTTTTTTAACAAACAGTAAAAGTTTATAACCTATTTTTCATAGTTTCGGAAGAGCAAACAGCATTTTTAATTTGTATAAAAACATACAGTTGTAACTTATGTATCTAAATATAGATTATGTTCTTCATTTTAAATAAATTCCTATATCTACTCAGCTTTTTATCATTAAATGTAATATTACCTAAATACAGTAAAACCTCTTATATCCGGATCAATGTGGCGCCGGGCGACCCGGATATCAAAAAATCCGGATTTGAGAGAGGTTTTTTTTAATATGGGTAAATTGGTTGAAATTAGTGATGGGTCGATTCTTGATACCGATTTTCGATACCACCGATACTTTAGCTTTGGTATCGGTATCGAGAATCGATAGCCGAAACTCGATACCGATTACCGATACCAAGAAATACTCAGTTGTCAGAACTGCCCGTTCTTGTATAGACTCCGTGAATGTAATCTCCGGTATTTGCAATCTCATTCTCTGTATTTTAACTCAATTCAGCATTTTACAATAAATATCAGTAGGGAAAATGTAAAACATTATTTATTAATTTTATGTAAGTAGACATTTTCCCCAGTAAAATGTTTTAGGCAATTGTTTCCTTTCTTAAGTAAACGCTTCTTGTTTTACTTTTATTCATGCGTAGGCTGTTATTTGTACACAAGAAGTCTAGAGTAGGCTCAAGGTCAAACACTTATTGATTCGTTTGTTATCGTGTCTATAGAATTAGGGTGTCTACTGTGAAGAAAAATAACACATTTTATAGATCGGTAACAAAAGTATTTAAACTTTAAAGTAATAATTTTATTTGTTTGAAATCGGGTAAAACTTGTTGGGACTTACGTTACCCGTGATTTATGATTTTTATGGGAGTCCCGACGGAATTCCTTTGTTTTACTTTTTACAGCCCAACTCAAAAACATCATTCGCTACTGCAGTATTTAGTCGAAAATATTCATTTTTGATAGATATATTTATTATTTTTTACTACGCCGGATATCGGAGGTTTCGGATATGAGAGGTTCGGATTAGAGAGGTTTTACTGTAGTTTGTGTTCTCTGTAATATTGTAAACATTTTGTAAATAAATAAATGAAAACTTTTTGTAATGTTTCACAAAGATTTGTGAAACATTACAAAAAGGTTTATTTATTTATTTATAATGGAATTTCACCAAGAACCAACGGTCGTTAGTATAAACATTTTGTAAATATAAATTTTTTTATAAACAATAATTGTTTAACTCCCACCAACTACAATTCACCATCACAAAAAAAAATTTTACAACATGAATTCTGAATCATCATTTGATTTCCAGGCAAATAAAGGATGGTATGGGAAACTGCTGCTAAAGCGACAGTTTGCGGAACGTGGAGTAGCTTAATGGTGAACAAACGTATTCCTTTGAAAGCGAAATGGTCGTGCTTTAACGCGGTACAGAGAGCGATCATTTGTTACGCAGCTCAGGTATGGGGCTATAGACAATATGAACGCGTGGAGCAGCTTTTAAAGTTCTTTGTCAAACGTCTTTTTCAGTTGCCCGAAAATACACCCAATTATGTTTTGTATTTGGAGTTCAATTTGGATAGGTTGTTTTGTTTTACTTTGAGCCTGCATATAAAGTATATTTTAAAAGTATTAAAGTTGCCTTGCTATAGGCTGCCTAATTTGTTTGCTAGGGAAATAATAAACGCCAATTTGTTTTGGTATAAAGAATGGAACATAATGGCGAATACGTACTCTGTATCTTTTACCCAGGGTCTCAATGGGACAAAAGAATGAAAATGTCAAATGTTTGGATTAGTGGAAGCGATAAGACTTCGACATAAACAAGAAAATATTCAGGCTCGTGCTAGGTCTAAGTCTCATACTATTTACAAATCTTTAAATATAAATAACAACTCTTATCTAGATAATGATGTTTGGATAGTACGTAATGTAATTAAATGTAGAGCAGAACTGCTGTATTTGAACGGCAGGCCTTGGGTGGAGGGGATAAATCACAACTGTTCGCTCTGTAATTTGAAAGCTAAAGAAGACAGTTTCCATTTTTTAGCGATTTGTCCGATCTTGGGAACAATTAGGAAACGGTATTTTGGGAAATTAGAGTTGAGTTGGGAGGAGTTACTTAACCAGCTAAACGGGGAAAATTGGAAGTATCTTGCTCAGTACGTGCAACAGGCTTGGCAATATAGATGGGAATTAATCCGCGAATTTAATTATTAACGTTATGTATTTATATTTGTATTTGTTTTCATGTCTTTGTTTCTCCCCCTCAATCATTTGTTTATATTATTTATGTTGTTGTATGTCTTTATCTTAAAAATGTAGTAGACATAAGAATAATGTGAGATGTTACCAACCTGGCAGACGGTTATAAAAAACCAGTGCCATTTAATGCAGGCATGTATACTTTTTTTGTACATTTCGAATTAAAAATAAAGCATTGTTATTATTATTATTATTATAAAGGATGGTATGAAACTTTGTGTAGGGAATTATTGTTTGTACTTTTGTTTTAAACTTTATGGACGATATTTTAAAGATTTGATGATGGAGTTATGGCTCGAAACGTGCCACCTTATGAAGTTCGACAAGAAGTTGCGGAGCACAACAAATAAGGTCATGAATGTCATTAACGTCGAGCTATATAAGAATGGAGATTTCTTATGAACGTAACCTTCATAGTAAAATATAACTTACCATACGATGATCTGGGTCGTCATACTGATGACAAACCTCCTCGCAATCATGGCCACAAGGAAGCACTCCTCCACAAAACTCTTCACACAACCGAGGATCTACTTTCTGCACCCAACAACACTTGTTCACTGTATGTCCGCATAATTCTAATTCATGAGGTACTATTTCCATACAATTATATGAATCCGGATTTTTAGTACACGGTAACATAGTCTCGTGACCACAAGGTAATATCACGTTGACCAGTTCTTTACATCTATACCTCATTACATTATCTTGGCAAGGAAGTAGGACAGTATGTCCACAATCCAAAGTATATTCTATAACTGCATCACATTTGCTTCTATCATCAGTCGTCAAGTAACATGGTAGCTTTCTTTCATGTCCACATAGAAGCATTTGCTCCACAATCTCGTTACACCTAGAAACCCAAAACCATTGAATATTATTGGCTACACCATTGAATATTATTGTTGGCATATTATTTTTCGTACAATGCGGTTTGAAACAATACGATTCAGAAAAAAGTTACCAACTGAAAGTCCATAGTTGCATATAATTATTTTTAGGAATAATCCAAGTACCATTAAAATTTGTTTAAAGAGTTTTAGATTTCAGTGGTTAAAAGACCCTCTGCAATTTTCTCTTTATAGTGATGTATTATAAATATAAAGTCTTGAAAAAATTTTTTTAGCCTATATAATTTCACAAAGTTTTGTAAGAAAAAAAGTTAGCAATAGACTTGATGTCAGTTTTATTAAAAACTAGCTGGGACCTGCGTCTTCGCTCGCAGATGTCATTAAATAAATAAAAGGACTATCGGGTAAATATTGTGCCTTACCATTACACTCAATTAAAAAAAAAAACTATTTAATTTTAGATCCAAGTTCCAAGGCCCAAAATCGCACTGCGAGTCCTGCCCAAATCGATCCATGCAACCCTTTTAGGTCTAAGCAAATTATTAGCTATGCACCAATAAACGCTAAAAATCCCGTTTTACGCCAGTTTCTTCCTCATACCTCTATATAGATGTTAAATACACCTTAAACCCTAATTTGTATGTCCGTTCGTGAGTTATTAGTAACAAACTGATGGAAAACAGGATTTTTAGAGCTTGAATAGCTAATAATTTACCTAGGCATAAAAGGGTTATATAGATAATTTTAGGTTAAATTCACTGTGCGATTTTGGGCCATGGAACCCCAAAATCAAATCAAAAATTTTTTTTAAAATTGTGTGTAATGGTAAGGCACAATTATATTCCTATATTCCTTTCATTTATTTAATCACACCTGCGAGAGAATCCACAGCTACCAGCTAGTACAGAATCAAATTTTACTTTTTTGTAAAATATATAATTTTTTTACTGTAAAAAATATTGTTTTTTGGTAATGTGTTTGGTTTAGAATTTGGATTAATTGCAAATTAAGGATACTTCTCAGTTTTATGTTTGAAAGTATGGATATCTAAATGGATATTATTACTGTCCATAACAACAAATTGAATTATGTAATTGATTTTGTTGGCAGAGAGAGATGTATTTTTGTGTTGTAATTTAATGTTAAACTCTAATTTTAATTTTGTTTTTTTCTTTTTTAACCCTAGAACCGGCACTGTCACTCCAACACATTTGTAACGCATGATTGTATCGAATATTTGACCAACTAAAAATCATCCAATCTCAAAAAGACATAAACCGTTGAAAAGGAAATGATTTAAACTTTAATTTTTGTATTTACAAGTTTTTTCTAAAACGTATATTTACATACGTAATCATCGTTGCAGTTTATTAGTTTTCTTCAAATCAATTGGCGCCCGTAAATTCATTCTAAAACGTAATGTAATAACTCAAATTTCGTCCTTCTCTACAGCACGCCCAGTTCTTTTTCTGAGTTAAACCTATATACCGTTGGAACTATCATAATTTCCTCTAAATAATGTTACCAGCCAATCAAAAATCCGTCGAAAACATCTATAGATATGGGAGCGTTTTGTAGACCCTTGCAATTGGTCAGTTTTCCGACCAATAAACACGTAATACTATTACACGTGATGTGGGTGTGATTCGTGTCTATATTTAGAAATGTTTTGATATGGCTTTATAGAGAATGCTTCAAGCTAAGATTTCGTGTGAACCAAATATGTTTTGCTAGACAGGTTTGTTGTGTAGGACCGTGGGAAACTCAGTGTTTTGACGGTCTCAAACCAAGATTAAAATTCAAACCCAACGGACATTTGTAACATGTGATTAGTAGCAGTTGAAGCGCGTTTCGTTGTTGGCAAGCAAGGATGAGAAGTTTCCTCACTTTTATTATTCAAGTAAAGATAATTCAAACACTTTTGTGAAATAGGAATTTACAAGTATATAGTTCTTTTCTTTGATTTGTTCTCTACACTTTTTTATAATATTTCATTTTTGGACAAAGCATATATTAGTAAATTACATTTCAAACTTGGCATAGTTTTGTTGGGAGCCTTGTAGTGGGAACATAAAAACTGGTGTTTTCAAAATAATAAATTTGAAATTGGTAAATATTTTTATACAGTTCTATTAAGAACTAAATTAAAAAACTTTTTTACATCTATGAAAAAAATTACAAAAAATGTTTACTACTTTTTATGTAGGCCTAAAGTTGAACTTTTTCATTTTGTTACTGAACATTTTTTGTTTCTTGAGGTAATAACTTTGTAAACTTTACATCTATCATTTTTTTACTGGCATATATAAATTCTTTGGACCTTTCTTTACAAAAAAAGCTATGGAACACTTTTGGATTGGGGTTCATTTACCATTTTTGGCAAATTTTTGAAAAAATGCTTGCACACGCCAAAAAATCAATTTTTGTTAACATTGCCGGTTCTAGGGTTAAGCTGGTAATAGTGATCAGTTAATTTAATAGTTTTCTAAACACTTTTTATAATTATTCTATTGCGTGGTAGAATTAAAATTATTATATTATATTTTACAAGCAATTCATAAGAGATGAATCTGTTTTATGCTTGTCTGTTTTCGTACATATATCAACAACTAGCTTTTTTACTTATATATTTTAATAAAATTTTGCAAAACATCAAAATACGAAGGCTAGTCATATGTCGTTAGCTTAAAAGCAAGGTAACAACTATTTGCTTTACTTCCTCTCTGCTATCGTCTTACCACAGATATGAAAACCTGACTTTAACCAAGATCAATCCTGGGACCATAAAAAATACATTGATGTAAGTTTCAAGCATTACATACTATTCGTCTAAAGTTCTCTTAGAGCAAAATAACCTCTTAGAAATAACAAACCTCATAGAATATTTATCGAAGGGATCGTACACATGGTTCCTGTTGACAATATGGCACAATTCACGGCAAACATGACCACACTTCAATTCAGCACTGCAAGGAAGAGTACATCCACCGTTATGCATCTTTTTGAAATCTGCTGCAGAAGAAACCCTGGTAATATGGTGGCTGTGGACTGCACAACGAAGGGGTAAGGCTGGACCTAACAGTTGAAAATATTAAAAGCAAATAAATAAGTCATAGGCTATACAATAATAGTTACCACAGCATAACGATTAAAACCGAATTGTATCATTGAAAAACACAAGGTATACTGAACTACCTTGTTTAGAAAAAACAGATCATTCCATATAAGTTCTAAATAACTTTGACTTTGTGCCCTATTTGTATGAATTTTACTTCTTAACATATATTGAGTGATTAAAAAATAAACAGCTGTTGTAAGGGTCTAAACAATGTTAAGCAATCAGCTACTTGCAACAATGAAAGAACTTGGACTCAAACTTAATTTAATAGATTGGATTTATCAATCTACGTTGTCGAATAGTTGTAATAATTCTTTAAACTGTAAAAAATTGTGATGTCAAAACAAGAAAACGTTTTTGTATTTTGAAATTGCACAAATGAGATCTGTTGTGACTATACTATCCGTGTTACATAAACTACAGTAGTCGATGGGTGTGACACTTAAAAAAAATGACTGTTAATTCCCCGGAAGTTAAAATTACACACAAACACCACAGTGAACAGATTTTAGATCTACAGGTGTAACAACCTACTAAGTGGTGTACATATCTAGTAAGTTTTTCATTTTAAGCAATACAAATTACAACTGGTGAAATAATTGAAACTGAGCAACAAGGCTAAACACCAGGACTTTAGCAATGACTACAGGACCAAGTAAAAGAAAATGAATTCTCTGAGACTCTTTTTTAATGTCAAGGGAACGTTCCACTAAGTAAAGAATTAACCAACAAAATGTTAGGATCTAGAACCCAAATTTTATTATCGAGCATTTGTGGGATTCTCCCAAAGTAAACTTGTTTTGTGTTATGAGCAGACAAAGAAGTATCATCCTATCTTTTTTTGCCAAGAAAACACTCACTAGATATTCTAACAGAATGGCATATCCCTCTAGTAGAAGATGAAAACTGAAGTAACAGAGCCTTAACTATAATTAAAAAGTTTTACTTTACACAATTTATGAATAACCATTCTCTTTTGATTTTAAGTCACATATCAATTTAGACTAACTCACATGAAACTCAATATGACCATAATAATTACTAGTGTTGTCTCTTATGGACAGAATCTAATAAAATTGACCTCTTAAACTGATTAACTTCCATGTTGACATAAAATGGCAAGATGACTATGCAAATTACATCTTTATAAAACATTTTTCAAAATAAATTCTGATTTTCCTTCTCCATCGATTTTAAAATAACTTGTTGTCGTGAAATTTCAAAATGGCAGTTTATATTAAAATTCAATCTACAAGTTTAAAAACTTTTTCTGGTATCTAAAATCCTTCCGTTACTCAATTGTTACATACATAAAGTTTTAAAAATATTTTGCCAACAAAATTCTGTTGTTGTAAATAACACGTGAAATACTGCATACAGTTTTAGGAACTCTGGTATCATACCTGAACCTAAATCAAATTTAACTCTATACCGTCAAATTGTTATTTATAGTGCGGCTCTTTTTTTGTTATTCCAAAAATTGTGATGTTAAAAAATATGTCAAACAAGGTAATGTTAAGAAATATAAAGTCCTGGCTGTTTCCATCAGATAATATTAAACCTTTTTTTTAAATAATGCAATAATATATTATGTATCACTTTTCTGGTTGATTTTCTGTATAGTACCTGTATATTTAAATATCATTTTGCTTGTTTCTTGTGGTAGGCGATGATAACCACCTAGGTTTTTTGCCTTTTAAAACCAAAAAAAAAAAAGAAAAGTTTCTTGTGGTTAAGTTAGGGTACCTACCGAACTCTTCATTGTTTTTGTTCTTTTCGATGGAAGTCTCAAACTGGAATTTGCGTAGGAGACCCCTAAATTTGTTCACTGTTATACTGTTTATTGTGTCTGTAGTAATTTATATGTATAATGTATGTATAATTTATGCTATCATTAAGTTAAGGAAATATTCTCTTTTGTTTTGTTTATGTAAAATCTAAGTAGGATTACATTGTGTATTTATTTATATATTCATGTACTTATATTTATGGTTACAGTGGAACACGTGAATAAATATAATACAAATGTTTTCATTGAATACAGACTCCAAAATATATACAAGACCTAATACAATATTTATTATTTTATTGTTAGTTGAGCAAGCATAGGTGTTAGCATGTAAAGCACACACAAATCTCTTCTAATTTAAAACATTTATTAATTGATATAAAAAGATATAAACAGCTTTTTAGATGTAACAAATTTGATTTAGAGGTAACAAACTTACTTCTAACTTTTATTAATCTGCATGAACGTCTGGCTGTTTAAATCAAGCGAAACACATTGTTATTGTGGCCATAATGAAATACAATCTATTACATACAATCAGATTACACTTACCAATTGCATTTAGTCTCTGTAGTTGATCTTTTACTTCTTGCCAGACGCTACTTCTATCCGTTAAATTATCCATATTGCCAATAATGTAAAACCCATCCCGTGCTCTTGATAATGCCACACAAATTCTGTTTTTGGTTGCTAAAAATCCAATTTGAGATTCTTTGTTACTACGCACCAAAGACATCAGAATAATATCATTTTCTTCGCCTTGGTAATTGTCTACAACTGTGATTCTGACGGCCTGCAGTAAACTAGAGTGAACTTGTTTTTGAACAAGCTTTAAACAAAACATAATATTGTTAAGTATCATATTTGAAAGTGTGTAAAATTTCACCATATATAAAGAAGGAAAATAAATACAATAGAGTCATAAGACATTCAAAAACTTACATCTTTCATATAAAACATCTGGCCCTTATAAGTAGTCAGGATTGTGATTTTATCAGCAGAATATCCTTGATACAGTAAGTATGTACAAAGTGAAATCATGAAGTCTGCTTCGTGTGTGTTGCGTCGGCTTAAAGAATCATGGACCTGAAATTTAAACAAAATACCAGATAGAACATAATAATTGCTAACAGATTAAATTAAAACTAAAACAGATATTACAGTATAGCCGAGGTTATCCCAGCCCCGACTGACTGAGATTCAGGTTAACCGAGGTAGTAAAAAAAAATTAAAATGTTCGGTTTGCGGTAGACGCATCCGTTAAAGTAACCGCGCAAAGTGAAATCCGCATACAGCGCCAAATCTACTGTACTGTACTTATATTAGTCACATAATGTTTCGTCAAAAATGGTTCCGGTAAATAAAAAGGACAGTTTTTAATCCTATACTCTAATACGAGCAATGTCTGTTTGTTTGTACGAGCAATCTCGAGATTCAGTGGAAGGATTTTGATGAAAGTTTGGGATTAGAGGCTTTTGGGTCTAAAAAATCGATTGGTAAAAACCACTACCTCAGGAAAACTCGTATTTTTCTACACAACTCATTTGAAAATTGAAAATTTTTAACATTGGGTTTATGGAGTTTTAAATCATTACATATGTTTATTGACTATAATAATAACAGTAATCAGCTGTTTCCTATATCAGCTGATTTCAAGCTTAAAACAGTTTTTTTAATTTCTAACCTTTAGGATAGGTTTTTGTGGAGAACGACATCAAGTATTGAAAATACTGTTGAAGTATTTTTATTTCGTATTAGAGTATAGGATAAACAGTTCATATGTACGTAAGTTTGAAAAATTCATATTTATTTTATTCAGTATGCGATTTATACATTTTCCTAAAAAAAACAAAAAATACCGAGTAATGCTCGGTCGCCCAGGTACTCATTATTATTAAATACAGTAATTCCAATGCTTTGGTAATCATCATTAGGATTAGGATTTTTTGTGTTTTAAGGTATTTTGACCGGTACAAGTACTGTTTATTCAAGAGAATAATAGATTTTCTAAATAAATAACATAATTTATTTATTTATAAGTAGTGAACTAAATAAACAATCAAACAAATGACTTAAATAAACAATAATATTAATCGGGTAGTCAGGTACACTTAGTATTAAGGGTCGGCTCTAGCTGTCGGCCATGTTGGCTGACACTCCATAAGACCAATGTTAAATTAAAATAAAAATTTTTCCTTTATTTTTGATCGGAAAATTATAATTGATATGTCATTTTAAAGCTATGGTGAATATGCATGCAAATGGCTTTTTAAAAATTAAGAAAAATATTTAGTTTAATATTTATTAACAATATAAAACATTGATTTTTAACATTTTTTTATGTTGTCACTATTAATTATAGCGAAAAACTGCCAAGCCATTCGCCTGAAGAATTTCGTCCACAAGATTTTGGTATTTTTTTTTAAACACTATTTGAACAATTGCGAGTTTTAAATGGGTTTAGGCTGAGCAATGTCTGTGTAACCTACCGCCGCTATAGGGTGATTTTAAATATTTTTTACGTTGTAACTATTAATTATAGCGAAAAATTACCAAGCCATTCGGATGCAGAATTTTGTCCCCAAGAGTTTAGTATTTTTTTAAAACTTGGCTTGGCTTGCACCTGCTTCTGTCCGACCTTCTGTTGTGTCTCACTTCTACCCTACCCGGCTTACCCCCTCTCACATGTCTCCTTTAGTTTGATTCAGTATCAAGAAAACCCTCACTCTTAAAACATTGCGTGTGTCATACTGCATATAATATGTTTAGTTTTCAAGTGAGCGAGTTCCGTAGAACAGAAAACACTTATGGCCTTCTTCAAAAAGAAGTTTGTTTACTGGAACATGTACTGTAGCCTATGTATGTTCTAACATTTATATAAATTCATAACTTAATTTGGTGGCCAAAATGAATTAAAACATAAATAATGTCAATATGAATTAACATAGGCTAGGCCTAGAAATGAATGTAAAAGTTAACTAAAAGCCTAGAGTTTAAAATAACCATAAGTAACTTAAATAAATAATTATGAAGTAAGCATTATTAGATAAACAAGAGTTAAATTAATTAAAACCTACCTTATATATTTATGCTTACCTAATTTAATAAACAATTTGTTAATAACATCGGTAAGATAACCTAAAATACAAACAATGTAAATATTTTGATGTAACTTTATTTCATGGTAGTATAATATATTTATAAATAAAATTGTGAAACTAGGTTGAATTAAGAATCTGTCTGATAAAAAGGGAAATTGTTTAGTGAAATAAATATTTTATATTATGGTAGTGGTTACAACGAACAAAACTATTTTAAACTGAACTAAATATAAAATGAATAGATCGAATATTAAATCGAGACGAACCACATAACAGCTGTTCCAATGCAAGTCAGAAATTTCAAATCGATGAAAATAATAAATTATATAAAATATATAAAGTGTAAAGAACTAAAGAAACTATTTAATTTATGTAAAAATATGGACAATTATAATGGTAAAACAAGTTTAACAAGTTTAGTGAAAAGAAAGGTGAACATGTTTAAAAAAAAAATGTTTTATATAAAACCAATGCCGTTGTAAAGACAAATCACAGACTTTTAGTATGTGAGGCAGTTGACCCGGGAGAACAATTGAAAAAATACCATTCTTTAAAATCAGTACCAGTACAGATTTTGTCAATGTTACATGTTTGTGGGACAATCAGTTTTAAAGTAATTCTATATTGAAGAATATAAAAACCAAAAATCAAATAGAAGAGAATTGCAAGTATATTTGTATGATAATATATCGATTTGAAATAAACTACTGAATTTGAGGTAATATTAACCATTTCATTTGTAACAAGGAGAAACTACAAATTTAACTTGATATCTATGTGAACTGTATAGATTTTTGAATTCTAAAATAGTATTTGAACTTAATTTGAACTTTGATGAATTTTAATTTAAGAACCAATTTATGTATATAATTATAAAAATTATATTGATTAAAATTATATAAACCCATGTAAAGAACCCGAGAAAAGAGTTAAGAGCTAAATATTTGTAAAACTAATTGCAATACGATACCGAGAAAGTAAATATTAAAAGAAATTGAACATTTAATGTGTTTCTTATTCTTTTAGTAGAGATACTAGTTTAGTAATATAGGCCTAAGTTTTGAAGTTATATTAATTTGATAAATTGACACCAAAGAGTGCAATTATAAGAAAAGCATTTAAAACAAATATAATTTGGCTTTCCCAACGTGAGGTTTCTCACAGAATACCAAAGTGTGGATTATGTCTTTATCATTTTGTATTTTATTTTCATTTGGATGTTAGTTTTTCATTTGATAATACAGTAGATGCTTTTTTGACATCTTTCACCACTGTACGATTTTTGACAGAGTCCGTCTTATCCAAGTTTTTGCTTATCTGAAGTACCCTCGGTCGACATTACCTCAGACTGCAGCTCTACTGTATTTGTTTTGTACTGGTTTGAGAAAAAAACATTTTTTAATTTTCTATGTGCAGAGTATTTCATTAATTTAGCTATTATATGGTTTGTATCCCAAAATATGGTTATGGTTTGTAAATATTTTTTAATACTGTGAAAATTAAGCATTTTGGCACAAATTATCCTAAGCATAGAAAACGAAATAAATACGTTTGTAAGATTCGTAGTATGCAAATTATAATGGGTGCACTAAATGTTTATCTAAAACCATTATAAACTACATTGTCAAGAAAAAACCAACCTAATTCCTTCCGAAACAAATTCCTTAAGAAAATATACATAGGCCTACCACTCTAAGGCTGCTCGTCTGGTCTTTGAACTTATTAAAAAAAAATGCTTAAAGCTCAATAATTAATGTATATGAGGTAGGACTAAAAATAACCTGATTAATATTATTGCATCCAATTTACACCGATGATTCCTCCACACCCATCCAAGAAAACTTTCCATTGATCAAATTATTGTCGGAAAACATACTCATAAGGGTCCTCGCCACTTTTACTTCATATATCTCAAATCTCGTTCCTTTCAGTACTGTTTCACCTTGGAAACAGAAAGGTCGGATGAATAAAGTAAATGTTTCGACACAGGGATCTTATGACAGGCAACAAACATCTTAACAGACATTCCACTATAGGCCGGGGCATTGTCCTGATGAAGAATCACTGACTTGTTTTTCCACATCTCAGGTCGCTTTCAAGCAGAGTAAGTACCTCGAGGTAGTATTGCTGATTCACAGTTTTGACCTACATACACATAATTTAACTACTCAACCCCACAGATGTTAAAAAACACAATCATCATTGCTTTGAAATAAATATTGAGCCTGATTTGTTAGAAGATGCACTTGATGGAATAAACTTTGAACACAAAATCTCACAACTAATACGTTTATTAGCTCAAACGCGTTTCAACGACAAAGTCGCCATCTTCAGTGATGCACGAGCTAAAATAGTCAAACTATAACTCAAGAATAGCACTATGCTCGAGTTTTAGTTTGACCATTGTAGCTCGTGCATCACTGAAGATGGCGACTTTGTCGTTGAAAAACATTTGAGCTAATAAACGTATTAGTTGTGAGATTTTGTGTTCAAAGTTTATTCTATCAAGGTCATCATTGCTTTGAATTTTGATCTGGTCATTCGAGCTTTCTTCTATATCGGTAAACTGGAAATATTCCAATGCATCGCAGTTTCTGCATCATAAGTAAATAAACGGTATCAGTTAACTGACACAAACTTTCTCCCAACTTACTGTAGTCAAAATAATATTGTTTTTAATCATTTTATTTACTACTTTTTAGAACAAAACAAAAAAATAATATTCCACCTACGTCAATCGTATAAAAAAATTACTGTCCCAGGCGGGATTCGATCGTGCGACCTGTGAATTACTGGCCGTGCTCGCTACCGTGGTGCTACCCCGTTCGGCCGCTGCCGCGATGCTAGATTGACAACACAAACTTGTTTATTTTTAAACATTTCCCCATAATTATAAAACGCCGAAGTTTTGATAAAAGCGGGTGGTGTCATTTTGTTTGGCATCTTAAGCATTATAAATACTGAAAATTTGATCAAAATCGTTAGAGCCGTTTTTGAGAAATTTGCATTATTGTCGTTTTTATGGGTTTTTAGGGGTAAATTACCCTCAAAAATTAAAAATTCCAAAAAATGAAAAAAACGCCTGGAGATATTAGGGTTTAGTACCTACATACCAAATTTCATGAAAATCGGACCAATAGTGTCCTCTCTGGTTGTGTATACATACAGACAGACTGACAGACAGACACCACTCTAAAAACACTTTTTTGGGTTCAGGGAGCACCAAAACAAAAAATTCCACTAAAAATATTTTTGGGTTCAGGGAGCACGAACACAGATAATTGCACTAAACAATTTTTTGGGGTTCTGGGAGCACCAAAATAGATAATTCAACTGAAAATTCAAATTCGAACGTTTTTACGAAAACAATACTTTCTCCATATACTACGTATAGGGTGGAGATAGTAAAAACTAAGATTCATCAAATGTTATCCCTTTTTCCAAGACTTTACAATCCTTTCTAATGGTTTTCATATGTTGTTACATGGAAGGTCGTCCTTTACAAACTAAGGCCACAGACCGACTGAGGGGTCGGCAGTCAACTCAGCAGTAAGAATGTCATGTGACTGGGCTGTGTAGCATTTGACTTTGAGGCATGCAGGAAAATCAGTCTGGTTATTTTTTAGCCAAACTTTGTAGATGGCTTAACGGAATATGTTTGTTTGTTTTAGTTTCAGGGTAAAAACCACCAATAGGCTATTATGACTTGAAATCAAGTATTTTCCAACTAGAAAAATATGTATAGTCTTCATCCGGATTCAAATTTTAAGCTTCAGAGCTAGGTATGCTAACCTTTCAACCGCAAAGCCTCCATGTTTAGTTCTGTAAACTGTTGAAATGGTGGATATTTTCTGCCTTCTTTTAATATTATAATTCTGTCTATGATTTTTTGAAGAATACTAAAATGGTTTTACCATAGAGAAAAATAAGCTTCCACCCACAGGATTAACACTGTTGAAATAGTGATTGAACAAAGCAAACATACAATTAAACATGTTCTAATAAACGATTTACACTATTGTCCGAAGGTACTTGGTAGAACTCCATATTAAGAAAAAAACATCATTTTTACTAAATTGTAAAAATTTATTGAGCTTTGCCGACAATGGTTTCGCCAGACAAGGCAGCTTAACACAGACTAAGAAAACAGGCATATACATATTACAACGGAGAACAGTTTCTTGGCTAACAAACAAAAGTAAAGGGTGCAATAGGGAAGACAATGGTTTTAGTAAGGCCGAGTTTGACACGAATTCCTCCTGATCATTTAGTACAAGGTTGGACTATCTTTACAAAATAGTCTCTTAATTTGTAATGAATTTAATTTCAGTTTTAATTTAATTTAGTTTTAAAATTGACATGGAGAATCTTAAAATTCCTAACAGATGGTTTTAATAAAACAAATGGCATAGAATTAACTACATTGGTAAGGTTAACTATGCGGCCCGGCAAGACGCAATAAATTTTGTAGAATTTACTAAAAATTTTGTGTTTGTTTTTTCATAATGTTCTAAAGATGATATAAATTAGCATTTAAATTAAATAATGAAATCTTAACGTTGTCTATATCACCTTTCCAATAAAGTTTAGAATCTAAAATAGTACCCAAATATTTAGTATCGTTAATCGATTGGTATAAAAACATATTTTTGTATAACTTTATGACAAGTTTATCATTTATAACTTAACAAGAGTAGGCTACATTTTGTCTTTTTTTATATTTATCACAACCTATGTTAGTTACATTGTATTACAAAGACAAATCTAACCATATCTATTTTGTCAAAAACTGAATTACTTCCGCCATGTATAATGGGTTAAAAAAAATAAAACATTTTAAATAGAAGTGTTAACCCTGGTTATCCTTACCTTATCTTCGTAATAGTTGTGAGTAACAAAATACAAATTAGAAGCAATTCCTTTGATATCCGGTCTGTTTAGTACTGATTCGTGGTTATCTAGCTTCTTGTAAATAGTTGGCACGATCAGAGAAACAATTTCAGGGCGCATGCGATGTTGTACCTCCAACGAATAGCAGCACATACCATTATGAATCATCCTTTCAAAAAGTGAAATATCTAAATTGTATTTCTTTGCTAGTTTATACGTGCTGGGACTGGGTCGTAGCTGTTCATGGTCACCTTTAAAAAAAATTTAAATTCATATAAATAATAATACAAATAGGAAAAGTTTGTAAGTAGTGATTTGTATGTAATAACAAACAAAAATCAATCTATGTTCTTACTTTAAACTTTAACTAGTGTGTTACTTTTGAAAGAATAATAATCTGGCTGACATAAACTGAAGAGTGAAAAATGTTCACACTGATAAATTATCTGAAAATATTACCAAAAATATATTAATCACACTAACTATTAAAGTGCCATATACCAAACTAATCAATTTAATCAACAACAATAACCATGGTGGAAATAAATTTTACATCCGTGGTGAGGATTTGTGAAATTTGGCTACTCTCAAACACAGTACAACATCAATGAAGTACTGTTTGATCACTTTGTCACAATAGTTTTCCAGTCAAATGTAACCCCTGAAAATTCATAGTAAAATATTTTCTGAGTTTCCATTATCTGTAGCTGTATATATATGTCAAATACCACTCACTGACTCATAACGGTTTCTGGATGTTTTCTGCTAACAATTAAACCAGTTAAAATAGATAATTTATTTCAAGCAACATTTCTCTATCTAGGGTTAATTGTTTGTCTTATGGCAGTATATTTAAAAAAAAAAAAGTCTGTAAATCTACCTGTATAAATAATGTTCACCAAGGTAGGTTATCAGAATGTAAACAATATTACAGGCCTAAGTGCATAATAAAAACTAGAACTAATGTTTTTCAAGAACTTCCAGCAAAATGAGTATCATAAGAAAAGCATTGTTTGATAAAAGTCTGTTTTAACAAAACAAAATTATACTAAAGCCTACCTATGCACAGACAAGTTATATAATGGCACATATTTCTTAGAACATGTCACAAACTCAAGCTAACAAACTTGAACTTAGCAACTTCTGTTCATAATTAAAATCAAACACAAAGGTTTGTTAATTACTACTTAAAAAGTACCTAGCTTATAAAGCCTCTTAACATTTGAAAGGTATATACTATAATTTCCATCACTGGTGAACAATTTTATCTAACCTGTTTTAAAATTACAGTTAGTGAAGGTAGATATAATGAAGTAATATATGAATTTTTGTTTCACAGTCCTTATTGAAGAAATACTATGCAATAAAGAAAAAATATATATAAATTTTCAACACCAATTTCTGGTTTTCAAGTCTTAAAGTTATTCTTTTGAATTTTTAAGAACAGTAGAGGTTAACAATTAAACTGTATGGATAAAATAGTTAAATGATTTATGTACCGTTTAAATAAAATAAATTGCCTTAATTATAATTGTACTTATAATGCAACAAAACTCTTTTACTACATGCGCTAAGTAAACTAGGTCAAAGATATGATAAATTAATAAACAGAAAAAATGTTGGCAAAACTATCTCTACCTATTACAGGTTCTAACATCGTCCCTTCGAAAAAAAACCCCTTATCTGTTTACCAAACAATATATAAAATACACAGGCTTTAAATTATCAACTTACCAATAAGTACGACTTGTTCACAGGAATTGGTTACAGTAGTAACAATGTGGGCTTCAAACACCTCCGCAGCTTCTTCTACAATTACTGTAAAACAACAATAGAAATAAGTGGTAGAACATAATTATGGTTACCTTATTATGTATACATATACTGTAAAGTACAGTCTATATAATCCAGCCTTTCAATACTCCGGCACTCCAGTAATTCGGTGCTGTGTTTCCGCCGATTACTCAATAAGTTTCTAGACATAATTTCAAAAATATGTCTTGTCTTGAAACTTACTTTTGTGTACTCATCTTAACCATAATTGAGTAACAAATAATATTTACATTTACATCCAAAACAACTTTATTAAACTGGAAAGAAAAAATACAATATAAATAAATATTAGCAAATTGGTCTTCTCTTACATACACGGTTACAGCCAGATCTACTGAAAAACTTAATTAATTTTTTCTTAACAATTATAAAAAAACACATGTTCAAGTAACATATGTTCAAGTCAAACAACTTACAATCTGTGTACTTGGACTACAAAGAACAAAACATAA
>JAGFPH010004231.1:0-13620 GCA_018207615.1 Philaenus spumarius
GTTTGAAAATAAATTCAAAATACGTTAATTTAATGCAGTCAGTTACGTTTGTTTATTTACGTTGGTTTATTTGAAACATTATTTTGTATAAAGAACTAAGGTAGATATGGCATTGCCACAAAACACATTTGAGAAATAATAAATAAGGATAGCAGCTAGCTAATAGGGTAAGAAACTAACAAACCACTGCTCAGAGACAAAGTCCGTTAAGGGTCTGCTCCAGTAAACGAGAAAGCAACCAGAAACGCAACCGCTTCTCACTATATCCCTACCTAAACAGTGCGATTTCTTGCAGCCGAACGCTTTGACATTGCCTCATTTCAAACCATTTTAAAAGTCTATCTTCTGTAATTGAGTGTTGAAAAAAATACTGAATATTATTTATAAAATTTCGGATTCGGCTTGCAAATTATTTTTCACTATTAATTTTTTATTGTGTTAGGAAAAAAATTAAAACTTTGTACTTACAAAATGTCAATTACATAACAAATCAAAAGCATTTAAAAAAAACTAAATTGCAACACGGATGCGTATTGTGACTGTGCCTAAAATGAGACCTTTCAAACAATTTTATGATAAAAAATACACGAAATAAATGGTTTGAAATTTAACATTGCTCTTATGGGATAAAAATCCAAGATGGCCGCCACTACAGCAGACCCTTAAGGCATGAGGTCGAATGGATGCGACCGAATCTGTGTGGCGTTCGTTGAAAAATCGCTTGCTGTCCACATTACAACGAAGGAATACGTCCTTTCTTGTTTGCAGGTTTATGCGGTAGACACCAGTATTTTTTCTTTTAGGGCAAATTCATCCAACACAAATAGCACATCTTTAAAAGCAAAACAAAGTCGATTTATACAGGGTGTTCGGAAAGTTTGGAAACGGTTTAATATTACGTAAATAAGGAAAACTTGAAAGTAGATGTAATTGAGGAACCTACTCTATGTAAAAATACTATTCATTAAGATTTCAAAAAATGTATCCGCCATTTTGAATATAACTTTGTTTTTTTAAATAGGAAGGTGGTCATGTGATACTTCATTTCGACGTAGAACTTTGAGAGAAAACCAACGGTGGAATTTGCACATCCATATATTTAACCGATTAAAATAGCGGCCAAAAAACCTCTAAATCGTGTTTCTGCTACAGCATTAGTTTGTCATATTTATTATTAATGTTTTTGGATTCAGAATTGATAAGCTTTCAAACGATATGTCGCACAACGATATTTGGGAGTATTTAAAATTTTTGAGTTACAGCCATTTTGATTTTTTCAAAATTGATTTCGAGTGGTCCGGGTCGCACTGGCATTGAAAGAGATAGGGGGGTGTTGAGGAGAGTCAATCATGACCCGAACGAAGGTCAACGCTCTCGCTTTTCTTGGCCTTGAAAATGATGATGTGTAACAAAAACGTTGGATTTCACTAGCACAATTCAATCATTTGCCTGGTCCAAAGCCAGAAAGAAGACATTTTACAACTCATTACTCAGACATATTTTTGATTATCATTACTCATTAGTAAATACATAGACAGTATTGTTTATTTACTTCTATAGAGCCTATAGGGTTTCCTACATTTTTTATTTTGGTTTTGTAAGTTTAATTTAATTATGTAATTCAAATGTTGATAGATACTGTATTATAAGTCCTATTTTATAATATACTGTTACCTTTGTGAAAAATAAAGATTTTTCTTGTTTAAAAAAAATGCTTTTTTAGTCAATAACATAGAACTTTATTAATACACCTTAATACAGTTCTATAGTCAATAGTCAATACCTGCTTATTACAAATTAAAAGCATTGGCTTTTGATACATTTTGGCATTTCAAACAGTGCGTGATTGATATACATTTTTTTTCTTGGAAAATAATTAAAAATGCATTCAAAAGGATTAAAAATAAAACTGTGTTAACAGCTCAAATAGCCCCTCAGAAAAGGTCTAAAACATGAGTTTTAAAGTTAAATATTTTGAAAAAAATCCACATACCCAGACCCCTGGAAGGAGGCGTAATTCAGAACTTTGGCCTAGGGCGTAAATAGCAGCTAATCCGGGCCTGTAGTTGATAGCATGGGCAGGCATTATCCATGCTATTGAAACAGAGATCTTACGCTAGTAGCCCGGAATATGTTTCCCTTAATATCGTTTTTATTGATATTTACATTTGAGACACCTAGTATCAAAATCAGCAATCTCCAGTTTTAGAAATTTTTCGGTAGAGACAGAAAACTGTTACATATTGACGTCATACCACTGTAAATACACTAAGTACTGTAATAAAATATCTCGACCTCTAATATGTCATTTAAAAAGTCCTGGACTGCTTTAATTGATTAATTTCAAAGCAATTAGCATTTAAAATATGGAGATTGCTGTGTTTGCAGCCAACAAATGGAGATTGCCGGTTTTGATTCTATATCTAATGGAGATTGCTGTTTTTGATTCTATGTTGGATGGAGATTGCTTGTTTTGGTTCCAACGTTTTGTGAAGTAATATAAATGGATAAAGTTACATTCCCACTTTAAAAAGGTATTAAGACAATGAATTTATGAATCAAACACCAATTATTTTGGGCATTGAGTTTATTATCTTTTAAAATTACAATATTCCAATATTACAATATATTACAATATTATTGGACATGTCTTCAGGCATCCTAGCATGGAGTTCAAATAATGTTTTTGCACTGAATATAGATTGTAAAAAAAATAACCGTGACAGTTTTATACAGATAATAGTGGCTCTTCTTCAGTCACTGGTTCGCAAATGGGGTCTTCATTATTTCCGTCCTCATTCACGACATTGAGTCCGTCAGCTCTTGAGAGTACTTCTTTGTAGTATCTCAAAGAGTCATTTTCTCTCCAACCAGTTCCATAGTGGACAGACAGCAAGTTTTCAATATCTTTCAGTTTCGCCGTACTCACTTTATCTAGGTTTCCTGACGGTATTATGTCCGGGTTTACATTAGCAGCAACAGTACCAGTTTTTGTGATAAATTGTGGTTTACCACAATCGGTTCTGTAATTTAATTCGCCGCGGACTAGGACATTACTTGGGGTTTTCCTCGACCGGGAAAGGATTATTCTCTTTACCTGAGAGATTTTGAAGTGCCAAAATTGTGTTTTTTTCAAATGTTTATCACTTTCAGCGTGCCAGTTGTACATCAAAACATCATCGATACCTGCTCCATATAAAGTCGTTGAGTTCTCTATCATAGCATAATATTCATCTGGATTGGCTATAACTTCATGTTTTTTAAACTGTTTTTCGAGTACCCCAAAGACTCTATCTGGGGGTAAAAAAGAGTGTCCCCTAACGGGAAAGTACAACTCGAAACGCTTTATATTTTTTGGTGCCTCTGTGGAAAACCACTTCATGCACATTGTCAGAACGATTTTGTTTTTATTTTGGCCTGAGCACCCGTCAGCTATGAGTCGTATTTTTTTGAACTGTGACATTTCAGTGTTTCTTAACCGATGGTAGATACAAGAGGCGACCTGGTTAGAACCTTTAGGATACGTATCCTCTGTCCATGTGTAGCTAAAACAATTTCCTGGATCTAATTTACTCTTGGAATTTCCTTGTACTACTTCAAAATTGTGCAGGTAGAGTTGACGACTGTAGTAGGCCTGTTGATCAGGTACTTTGGGCAGTACTAAGTTCTTTTGTAGGTCAAAAGACATTATAAGTATATCAGGGTCATCACTTTTCAAAGCATCAAAAAAGGCCTTGGCGCGAAGTTTGTGAATGCGCTTGGCTGTTATAAGGTCCTTTTTCTTATTGACATCAGTCTCAGTCTTCAGTTGTTCTGACAATGAAATACAGGTAGAACACATGTCGGTTCGTGGACCACCAAAACCGAGATTAAATTTTCGATTGAAAATCATCCTAAATAGAGATTTCTTTACCTTAACATTTTCCAGAGCTTGTGCATTGTACATTTTCCAAAGTTTTACTACATTTAAATCACTTGATAAGTACTTTCTAACACTTTTACCCCTACAATAATGCGACTCTACACATTTAAGTGCTGAAATTAAATTCACAACAGCCTCTTTACGCGCTTGAAATAATGCCGTTTTCCGATCACCACCTCTTTTTTCAAGAACATTTTCGCCAGTGACAGCAAATTGCTTGACGAGATACTCTACTCTTGTTCTAGTAATATTGAAGATTTTCAAAAATGCTTTTTGACAAACTGGAACATTTGCCCCATCACGACCCTTCACAAAATACTTGGTTTGATAACTTTTACTCTTGTGTTCATTGTTCTTAGGACGCCGTCTTTTTACTGGGGAAATTTTAACATTCCTCAAAATAATATTATCTTGTTCAAGTTTAACAGTTGTTGAATATAGTTGTTTGTGGATTCTCAAGAGATCTTGCATCCTTAATGTGGAACATTTCAATGACTTTGTGTTGTGTCCGCAGGTAGGATACTCTGGAAGTGTCTTTGCAGAGTATCTGGAAAGCAAAGAAATACAGTCTTAATGACTTATTAACTTAATTTGATGTGGGAACGTGAACTTTATCCATTTTATTTTATGGAAGAAACCTTCAACGCGTAAACAACACAAAAACATGATTAACATTAATGATGATAAACTTAGGTTATGCTACTTACTTCAATTTTTTTGCAATGTTTCTCTTCCATTTTTGAGGTTGCGGTATCCGTTTCCTAGCTTTCGTTGGAGTTACGGGAGAAACCGACACACTAGATGTTAAAGAAGTATCCATTTCAACTGAATATACTTATAAAAGTAATTAATTAATCACTCATAAACAAACCACGTTTTTACTTTAACATCAAAACACACCACTAAGCCACTAAGTAGTAAACAGATGGCAAAAATGAAATACAGCTGAGCATCATGGGAAACACAATGGCCAGCTGGGATTGGTTGGATTGGAGATTGCTGTATTTGAAACGTAACTCTGTTGGAGATTGTTGGGTCTGATACTGCAATCATTTTTTACTATTAAAAAAACATTGGATATTGTTAACTTTTGAAACTTATTTGTTTATAGATCTGTAGAATCCAGCACCTAGAACAATATTCAATAAAAACCTCAAAATCGACAAAAATTGGACATTGCTGATTTTGATACTAGGCGTCTCATTTTCAAGAATAATTTGGATTAATGTAGAAGTATATAAAATGGGTATACCCCTATGTTAAAGTATATAAAAACCTGCTTGTATTCGAATGTAATATTGTGTAAAAATTTCAATGTAATCGATGAAGAACTTTATTTGAGGTTTTGAACAACCGAACATTTACATTATTATTTGTATAGGTAGAGGAAGTATTATTCCATCAATCGATTTATGAAAGTGTAAATTAATGTACAAGTGCTCTAAACGTTTGTAAAATGCAAAAGCCAAGTTTTCTCTGCGCGCATATTGTTTTGGTTACCGGGTTTGAACGGGTCGAGTTTACAAAACGTGATATTAGCGGGTTTAGTGATTTGGAAAAACGAAGATAAAACCCCTCACGGAGCTTTCAATGTTCGAGGGTACTTTTAATAAGACAAGAACAAAAAGTTTCGGCTCTTATAACTTCGGCCCTTATATTGAATAAATTCTCGTAAAATGTTGCCCTTAAGTTGGGCAGAAAAAAGTTATTCTCTCTGTTTACACAGATTTCTTTGAGGCAATTCAATCGCGATTCCTAAACCTAGTTGACCCTACATCTATCAATGTATTTTTTCATCGCGCATAACCAAAATACAGTACGCAATTTGTCCAAATATTTTCAAATATAATGTAAGTACTTATGTGTGCTGTTTTCTAAAATTCAAAAATTAATACAAATATATCCCATTTATATCCCTACCAGGGTACCGCTAGTAATAATAATAAGAAGGAACAAGGAAGTTATAGAATATAGGCTACGATATATTTAACTAATAGTTGTGCTAGCGAAGCACATAGCGGTATTACGGACAACACGAGCTTAATTTTTCAGGTGTTAGTGTGCAAAATTTGGTACACAGCCTAAATCCATACATTTATTGAGAAAATTTCACCTTTTGTAACATTGAAAATTTCTACCTTAATTTTCTGAAAGAGTAGCTGGCCCCGATCCGGCTTTGCACGGATAGACAAATCAAAGTTAAATTATATTAACAAAAAAAAATATATCAATAAATATATTATAATATGTATTTTTATGGGGATTTTTAGTAACTTTGACCCACAAACCCCCTTAAAATTTCGAATTTTCTAAACTCTTTCTTAGCGAGCACCTATGGCCCTGGAGGAAGCTACATACCAAATTTCGTTCCAATCCGTTCAGTAGTTTTAGATAAATCGTGATTTAGTAACTTTGATCCCCAAACCCCCCTAAAATTTCGAATTTTTTGAAACCCTGTCTTAGTGAGCACCTATGACCCTAGAGGAAGCTACATACCAAATTTCGTTCCAATCCGTTCAGTAGTTTTTGAGAAATCGATATCAGTGAGTCAGTGGGTTTTGGCTTTTATATATAGAAGATAAAAATAGTGCTCCTGTTACCTTTCTCTCTTGCGCATCGACGGACCTAACATTACGAAGGTAGCATTACATTATAAAGTAAATAATTTCAGAAAACATTTCACCTCCCTTGAAAACAAACCCGTCGTATTTTCCAACAATTGCTAGACTAATTGTGCACATTTCTCTTACCTTAATTTCCACCCTATTTATATTTCCGTGAAATTAATTTCTTTATTAACCGAACGCAACTTGTTACGCCATACGTAACCTAATTAACCGCATAGGCCTAATTGCTTTACATGACATTATGTGTGCGAATGCAGATTATAGAAACTGTTTTACGTACACATTACCGGGTTACACAATGCCATGTGGTAACAATACCTGTAACTACAGTTTATAGCATTACCAAACATAACTCGGCGAAAACAAACCTCTCGTCAAGCGTTTACTAAAGTTTTACGTTGAGTTTAATTTGTGTAATTTTAAGTTCAGGATTCATTGTGTAATAATGTAAACATTTAGGTTGGATTTTCATTGTTGATTTACAACTATCCTGTTTACACAGATTTGAAATGTGAAAAATTTAGTAATACACACATTTTTAGTGGTTAATGATTCGTTGCAAACCGAAAATAGTTGGCGTCACTATATTTTAACAGTCACTACATTTTGATATGCCTTTTAAAAACGTTATTTTAAACAAATTGTTGCAGAAAATATTGCTTAGTTATAAATTGTATTTATTCATCTTCTAGGGTAATTGATATTTAATATATATCATTAGTGCAACTTCCACATTTTTAGATCGTACGTGTGGCCCAGATTCGTAACTATATTCTTCTATATTTTAAAAATAGTTTTACTAATAAAAAGCTACGCCATCCCTGAGAAAAATCTTAGTTTAACAGCTGATTTCAAACTTTGAATCTATTATTTGTATTTCTTACTTTTAGGTTGGGTTTTTATTAAACTGTACACCTGAGCCTTGGTGGTTCTTCTAACCTTTATTATAACTGCTGTTATAAAATATAGGAAATAATTTGATTTGAACATTTAACATTATTTACCATCTTATATTTGGGGATATTATATTATTAATCCTACACCTTTATTATAAAGAAAACATAACATAACAAAGCACGCAGGGGTTTCCCCTAGTATTCTATACTTATCTAATCATGGTGCATTTTTACTTTTGGCGGATTCAGTAAATGAAAAGGACATTGTACTTCCTATTTGTTAATTAAGATGTGAAACTAGTTTCTTTGGCATTACAGTACCTCTGAAATAGACTTTGTGCTCCCTCATTTAGTAAGTTATGTTAAAATAGTTTACCTAGTAATACCGCTGAAATGAACATTGTGCTTCCTCATTTTTAAAGTTGTTTTAAAATAGTTTACTTGTTAATACCTCTAAAATGGACATTATGCCTCCTCATTTTGAAAGTCGTGTTAAAATAGTATACCTGGTAATACCTCTGAAACGGACATTGCGCTTCCTCAATTCGTAAGATGTGTTCAAATAGTTTACTTGTTAGTACCTCTGAAATGGACATTGTGCTTCCTCATTTCGTAAGCTGTGTTCAAATAGTTTACTTGGTAATACCTCTGAAATGGACATTGTGCTTCCTCATCTCGTAAGTTGTGTTAAAGTAGTTTACTTGGTAGTTTTAAAATAATCAAATTTCAAGTTAAACCAATATGACCAACGATTTATATTCATTGCAGGTTTCACTTTGTCGGCAGTCCAGCGACCGCTTTCTTAATTTTTTTTTACTAATATTAAATCAAATTTGTGAAAATTAACGTATTTTTGCAAATGTTTATTATTTTCATACTTGATACTTGATATATTACTGTGATTTAAAAAAATATTTGTAAAAGTGTTTATGAATGCTTCATAATTACTGCTTTTCATTATACATGTTTGTTTTTATTGCAAATATAAAATGCTTTTTAGTTGCCAATATCGATTAATAAAACTTTATACTATTTTCCATATTAAATTGATCTGTCCAGCCACTCACACGCGTTAACTAGTTACTTCGCAAGTTCCGACGTAATCAACAACATATGTGCAACAAAGATTCTTTGAACCATGGCAAAATGGCGTACTCAAACTTTCCTGCTCCATTAGGAACGAACTTCTGTTGAACAGCGTTTAACGGATTCAATCGCCCAGAAGAAGCGCACATACTCGTTCGCCGTGCACAATCGTTTTGTTATTTCTTAACGACGTTATACCGCGGCTTCGTGTTTGATTACCTTTTGATGGTGGCATTAAGCTCTTTGGTCTGGTGCTGGAGTGGCGTACGTGGAAGGATCGATTTATGGGTCCGTGTGTTTTCGCCTTAACACGTACAAGATGTATTGCGAATGTTTGTTTTACAGAAGCGCCATTACTTTGCTTTGCGGGAAATGTGGTGTTTTGTTCTGCGGCTGGATAGGAAAATTGCCAGAGAGTTTAACAGTAATTAGTGGTGTAAATGTAGAATCACAGCGTTAGACTGCAGCAGTACGAAAGTTAAAATAATTCGACCACGCAGCTGGACCGCTGACGTGAGTTTAGCAAATTTCCAAAATTAAGTTTATAGGCCTATGTTTCAGGGTTTCAACCAACAATTTGGGAAATAGGTCCTATTCACAACGGTGCTGCATAGCTGCAAAATGGTTCGCACGCCATTCCGCATATTGGGAGTATCTTCAATACACAAAGCATTGCGTGCTTCGCACGCCATTCCGCAAATTGTCAGATCTTCAATACACGAAGCATTGCGTGCTTCGCACGCCAACCCCCGTGTTGGGAGTATTTAATACACACAAAGCATTGCGTGCTTCGCACGCCATTTCGCATATTGGAAGTATCTTCAATACACAAAGGATTGCGTGCTTCGCACGCCATTCCGGCTACTGTGAGTATCCTCAACACACAAAGCATTGCGTGCTTCGCACGCCATTCCGACTACTGTAAGTACCCTCAACACAAAAAGCATTGCGTGCTTCGCACGCCATTCCGCATATTGGAAGTATCTTCAATACACAAAGGAGTGCGTGCTTCGCACGCCATTCCGACTTCTGTGAGTATCCTCAACACACAAAGCATTGCGTGCTTAGCACGCCAACCCCCGTATTGGGGGTATTTCCTACACACAAAGCATTGGGTGCTTCGCACGCCAACCCCCGTATTGGTAGTATCTTCAGTACGGTAGAATTCACCACATGGCTTTGAACCGGGTACGTCTATGGTAGTTTACGTTTAGACCGACTTTGGGGGAACCAAGCGAGCTATAAGGTCGCGTAAAAAAACAAAATGTGCAGAATAACGTCCTACATTTATATTTGTAGAAAAGAATTCAAAAACAAATTCATTTCCGTAGGAAAAATCTCAAAAAATAGTTTCTTCCGGTCAATAAACGTGCTTCCTATTGTTGGATTTTTTTGACTAACGAACTCGTCCGAGCGACGTAGACAGCCAACATGTGTACCAAATTTGGACCGAATCGGACTTAAAATGCGGCCGCTAGAGTGCGAACATATTTACATAATTATGTTCATTTTAATGACAAACAAAACGTGTTCTGGGGACCATGATCGGTGCTCATTTACTACTCCCGACCTTGGGTCTTACCACAAGGGCCACTGCAATAGTTCATTTTTCCTATGGAAATTCCCTAATAAAATTAGCTCTGGTGTATAATGTACCACTGTACTACAGTAGTTTTAAGAGAATATTGTGGGGTAGTGTAGCCTATACCTAGACTATGCAGTTGATCTTTGTGGAACTTTGCAGTTCATAAATATGCAAAGAGTGTTTGCCCCGTAAAATGGGTGGTTTGGTAACAGTTGTAGAAATTCTGCCGATAGTCCCGAAGAATTTACACTTTCATCTATTTTAGATATTTAAGGGTCGGCTCTAGCTGTCGGCCATGTTGGCTGACACTTAATAAGATGTTAAATTAAAATCCATATTTTTCCTTTATTTTTGATCGGAAAATTATAAACGATATGTCATTTTAAAGCTATGGTCAATATGCATGCTAATGGCTTTTTCAAAACTAAGAAAAATATTTTGTTTAATATTTATTAACAATTTAAAACATTGATTTTTAATATTTTTTTATGTTGTCACTATTAATTATAGCGAAAAACTACCAAGCCATTCGCCTGAAGAATTTCGTCCCCAAGATTTTGGTATTTTTTTTTAAAACGCTATTTGAACAATTGCGGGTTTTAAATGGATTTAGGCTGAGCAATGTCCGTGTAACCTACCGCCGCTATAGGGTGATTTTAAATATTTTTTACGTTGTAATTATTAATTACTGTATAGCGAAAAATTATCAAGCCATTCGGATGAAGAATTTTGTCTCCAAGAGTTTGGTATTTTTATAAAAACGCTATTTGAATAATTGCGGGTTTTAAATGGATTTAGGATGAGCAATGTCCACGTAACCTACCACTGCTACAGGGAGTCGCAGGTTGCTTTCTGTTTTACTAGAGCCGACCCTTAATTGTTGCTTTTATGCGTGATCATGTCCAAAATATGGTTGTACATATTATTATTTAAAGCACAATCTACGATTGTTAATAAGCCCCCACAGTCAGCATAGATTAAATTTTTGGAGAAGAAAACATCTAGGAAAATAAACTAGGTATTAACCTAAAAATATAAAAATAAAAAGTTAAAATTAAAGAAAAAAGTGTATAAATTCGTTCTACAGAATTAATTGTATAAATAGTGAAAGGTGCATTCTTTAAACACCGATATTTTATTTACATAGTTTCCTTAAACTACTTTACCAGAAACTAGAGTTACCTGAAACCCTATTGTGGATAACATTCTGGCAACACGCTTAAAGATTCCCATCTTGTGAATATTTGCAAGTTTCCTTGTCCCAATACCGGGAAAATCAATGCAAGGGCCTAGCCTGGCTCTCAGCTTCCCTTATCCAATATTCAATCGCAGCATCTTTTTTGTAAGATTTGACCTTCGTTATTCTTTTTCTTCCGAGTTGATATTACATTTGTATTCCGTTGACACTTATCAGTAGAAAAACCTATCTTTACACAATGTAAACTAAACTTATGTTTTCTTATACATGTAAGACATACGTTTCTTATATTTGTAGTTCAATAGTAAATGATGGAATTAATTATTAGTATTAATTTAATTAACTCCTAAATCCATCTTTATCTTCTTTATGCATTCTTTTAAATGCACCTTTATCTTCTTTATGCATTCTTTTAAATGTACCTTTATCTTCTTTATGCATTCTTTTAAATGCATCTTTATCTTCCTTATTCGTTCTTTTAAATGCATCTTTATCTTCTTTATGAATTCTTTTAAATGCATCTTTATCTTCCTTATTTATTCTTTTGAATGCATCTTTATCTTCTTTATGCATTCTTTTGAATGCATCTTTATCTTCTTTATGCATTCTTTTAAATGCATATTTATCTTCCTTATTTATTCTTGTGTATGCATCTTTATCTACTTTATGCATTCTTTTGAATGCATCTTTATCTTCTTTATTCATTCTTTTAAATGCATCGTTATCTTCCTTATTCATTCTTTTAAATACATATTTATCTTCTTTGTCCATTGTTTTAAACGCATCTTTATCTTCTTTATGCATTGTTTTAAATGCATCTTTATCTTCTTTATGCAGTCTTTTAAACGCATCTTTATCTTCTTTATGCATTCTTTTGAAATCATCTTTATCTTCTTTATGCATTCTTTTAAATGCATCTTTATCTTCCTTATTCATTCTTTGGAATGCATCTTTATCTTCTTTATGCAGTCTTTTAAGTGCATATTTATCTTCCTTATGCATTCTTTTAAATGCATCTTTATCTCCTTTATGCATTCTTTTAAAAGCTTCTTTAACGAATTTTTATTTTATAAAAAAAAAGAAAATATACTTATACTAATACAACAAACGCAATCTTACAGTCTGGCATACCAAACCGGTATCATGTCGCAATTTGTTTGCTTGATTTTTTGTAGTCTACTGATTTTCTAGAAGTATGACAAAAGTAAATTTTGTTACAAAAACCATCATCTTTTCTATAATAAGTAGATTAAAATTTGATATTGTAAACTTAATTGAAGAACTTCTTTCGTCAAATTTGTTTCGCAATGAAGAAACAGGAGGAGGTGCTTCGTGTGGTAACTGTTGAAAAATTGTGAAGTTTTTGTGAAACATTTATTGATTATTTTGTTTAGGGGACAAAAGGTTTTTGAAGTCAGAGTCTTAAAAGTTATTTCGGGGTTTTTTACCACCGTCGTGTCGTGGTATACAGTGTTAACGTTTAAAATTGTATTAAAAACAACCATATAAAAAAAAATATTTATGTATGGTGCGTGTGTCAGTGAATGTGAATGTTAAAAATAACAACAAACTCTAAAATTTAACAACTAACCTCTAGAGTGATCGTTGTCAGGAAACTGCTTAAGTCGTACACTGTTATTTTTAGTGGGGGATAGTTCAACAATCTAATTTCGGTGATACATTTTGTTACCATAACTTCAGTTTAAGAAGTCATAGAGAGGTCTAGTTTCATTTTCTTTTTTTACCCCCTTTTAAATGATGTGCAACTTGCTAGGGGTTGTTATTTGAAAAGAAAAACTACCCCCAGCAACCCCTATTTAGGGGTGAGGGTTGAAACAATAAAACACATAAAAAAGTACTTTGACTTATGTTAGTAACATTTACCAAAGATTGTTTGAAAATTAACAGTCGTTAAAAAATTAAAGAGGGGGGGCCTTTATGGGACACCCGATATAACAAACAGACAAAAAACAAATAATAACAATAAGCAATATATTGTAATCGATGTTTTCTCGCGTTAAACTGTGGTTTCTAAATGGCAATATAGATTAAAACTTAAGTTGTTAAAAAAAAGAAAATTGTCCTATTTTGATAAATTAGAAAGCTCATTACGTATATAACGAAATTCATCTGCATAACTTAAAGTCAAGCAACGGGGCGAATTTATAAAATATAAGACTTCAGGTGTCAAGTCGGTGCTAAGCCAAGATGAGTGGTTTGACGAAAGTTATCAAGCTGAGAAATTAATTACCGTCACGAAAGTGAAGAAACTTGACAAATTGCTAATTAATGTCGCAAATAAAGTT